>PVKS010002737.1:0-113698 GCA_004027875.1 Aplodontia rufa | reverse complement strand
TTTCAATATCCTCCTGTGTTAAAGATGGGATGTCGTATGTGTCCAAGAACCTGTCCATGTCTTCCAGGTTCTCAAATTTGGTAGAGTATAAATTTTCAAAATAGGTTCTGATAATCTTCTGTATCTTGGATGGGTCTGTGGTGATATCCCCATTTTCGTCTCTGATTTTGTTGATTTGCTTCCTTTCGATCTTCTTTTTACAGCCACATTTTTTGAAGAGAGAGGGAGACAGTGAGAGAGAGAAAAAGAATCAATTTTATTTATTTATCTTTCCATCTGACCTTTGTTTCTCCAGCACTTAGTTGCGTATGTGGTGCTAGGGTTTGAGCCTGGGTCCTCATGCATACCAGGCAAGCATTCCAACCACTGAGTCACTGCTGCAGCCCAATAACCACATTTTTAAAAATTTAAATTTAATTTAAAGTAAAGAGAACAGGTAAAATCAATTTTAGTAACATTTTATTTAACCCAATATACCTGAAATATTATTCCTTCAAATACATAATCAATATAAAATCATGAATAAAGTATTTTGCATTTGCTTTTCATAGAGTCCTTGAACCTCAGTGTGTATTTTACATTTACAGGACATCTCCATTTGGACCAGCCACATATAAAATGCTCAATAGCTATATGTGGGTAGTGGCTGTCATATTGAACAATATAGATCTACATTTTCCTGAGATTTGGTAGGCTTTACTGAGTTCTTCAACTGAAAACTCAATTCTATTGCCCAAGAAACATGCTATGCAAGTGCTTTGCTACTTAGCTACACCCCCAGACCTTTGAAAGTCTTAAAATGATGAGCATGGGGCTGGAGCAGTGGCTCAATGGTATCATGCTTTCCTGGCAGGCTTGAGGACACAAGTTCAAACCCCAGCACCACATTACACAACTGTCAGAGCAATGAAAACCAGATGAAAAACTCTCTCCCTCTTAAAAAAATTATGAGTATGTATTAACTACTTATATAATTGGAAAAAGATTATATATATATATATGTATATATATATATTTCATCTACATTGCTGTCCTCTGTTATGGCTCTTATTCCAACCTGCATGGGTCTGAGTTTGCTGCAGTCCTGTTCTCCTCTTCCGCAGCATCTTGAGAATGGGTTCTACATCTCTCCCCACTTTCATAGGGCCTGGTATAGTATGGGCCATCAAGTAGTGGCTCACACAGTGTGAGCCAGCTACAGCTCAAAACCTCCCACTGGATTGGATATCTTGGGGCTCTATAATGCTATAGTTCTCTCCCTAGCTTAATTAATTGATTTTATTTTTTTAAACTGACAAGTAGATGTTCCCTCTTTTTCTTCTTCTTCTTCTTTTTTTTTTTAAAGAGAGAGGGACAGTGTGTGTGAGAGAATCAATTTTATTTAGTTTTTCACGTGGTTTTTCTTTCTCTGACACTTCGTTGTGTAAGTGGGGCTGGGGTTCGAACCCCTGTCCTTGTACGTGCCAGGCAAGCACCTTAACCACTGAGCCACCGCTCCAGCCCAATGTTCCCTCTTCTTGCTGACCCAGTCGAGCAACTCTCCTCCTGCATTATCTAAAAATCACAAAGCCCTTAAGCCAGAGGACACCTTGAGAGGTCGCACTGTCTAGATTCCTTCCTGCCTCTGGGTACATTATGTGCTTTGGATTCAACCTTGGGAGGTTGTGGGGTGTTCAAAATTTCCTAGAGACACAGAGTCCGGGTCAACCTGCCCTCGATTCTGGCTTCAGTCCCTGCTGTGGGGGACAGTCTGTTCGCTTGGTTTTCTTTTCTGGGCTCTCTGCAGCCCTTCTGGGACCTCTAGTGCGACTAAGCCCTTGGCACAGTGCACAGGCTGGGTGTGAGCGTACAGGTGGAGGAGGATCCCATGGATGGCTGCTGGACATTGGTGATGGCCTTGTTTGGGTGGCCTCTTACCAGAAAAAAAGTCTGTAAATCTGTCTCAGGCCAGCAGCTGTCAGCTGTTCCACAGAAAAACCTTTTATTAAAAAAAAAAAATGTGCTGATCAAACACTTGCAATAGGCCCCAAGACGTCTCCCAGATCTCGCTATTCGAGTACTGCTGAGAACAAGCTTCACAGCCTCCACTACACACGCATACCTGAAATATTTATGAGGCTCCTGGCTCGTAAAACAGCACTTTCAGTACAGAAGAAAGGAGACTTGGTACTTGTTGAGTGTCTACAACATATCGCACCGCACCGCCTCCTGGCTCATGAAGGAGCTGCCACTAACCCCATTTAATCAGCAGGGCTGAGTCCCTAAGGGACCACTGCATGGTGGCTGATAACTGGGTTTTGGCAGCTGGCTCCAACCCCTGCCAACTGTGGGTGACCTTGGGCGAGTCACTTAACCTCTTTAAGTCTATTTCCTGCCTGTACAATGCAGATGATGAGAGGAGCCATCACTGTTGTAAGGACCAAGGGGAACCATCCTCGCAGCACACTAACACAGTGCCTAGCCTGTGTGACATGCTCACTGGATGCCAGCTATTGTTACCATGGGCCTTGTCACATCACATAGCTGGAAAGTGAAGGTGATGGAACCAAGGTCACTCCCCACCAATGGCAACATTCCAAGAACTTGCCAGGCCTCCTCTGTCCTCCTCATATCCCACTACCCAAAATCCCAAACCTCTCCCACTCTCTCCACTTCTAGTGCCAGGCAGGCCTTCATCAACTCCTGGCCATTTTATCTGAAATAACTCATGAATCTGTGAATTCCCTCTACCTTCACTCTCCAACCCAAGCCCAGGCCCCCAGCCATGGTCACCTCCCCTGAAAGCATTGGTGGTATCCTCAGTCTCTTCTCTGTCCTGCAGCCAGAGGAGCCTTCTAAAACCTGGATCTGCATGAGTCACCTCTGACTTCAGCCCCTCCCCATGACCCCCCAAATTCCCCCCAGCCCACCGGCCCCCATCTCAGAGCTTCTGCACATAGGGCTCCTGCTTTTCCGACCCCTCTAGACCCCTCTCTGCTGGTTCACTCCCACAGCCCTTAAGGTCTCCTGGAGGCCTTCCTTAACTGCAGCGCTCCCTGTCTAAACTACTGTCCTCTTCCTCTCCCTCCAGGCAGCTGGGCTTTGGCTTCAGGGCCTGGTCACATGTGATTAGATATGCGTGCAAGGCTCCTTAAGGTCTGCTTCACCCTCTACCCTGCAAGCTCCAGGAGAGCAGGGATGGGGGTCTCCTGCTCATTATTGCCTTCCCAGCTCATCGCATGGCATCAGGCCATACTGACTATGCTTGGTTAAATGAATGAGTGCTGGTCTTCACCCAAGGACATGAAGAGCTGCCCACAATGTTGTTGGACCAAACTGCACTGAGAAATGGCCTCGCCAAGTAGACTCAGCACCTTTCACCTCCATCTCCCAAAGATACAGTGGGAAGGGCTGAGGGGCCCTGGCTGAGTTGTGCAGGCAGTGCATGAGGACAAAACCGACATCTACTTATCCCTTTCTAGTGACCCAGTCCAGCCTCTCACAGCTAAGAAGTGTCCTGTCAATTATAGATGACTTCACAGTTGAGGCCATACGCAAGATGTGACAGGCCAAGGGCTCTGGCCCTAATTGGCTCTCTACTGTTCTCAGGTCTCTTTTCCTCACCACTTCCTCTTTGACCCAGAACCATCTTCATTGTCATCCCCCTGGTTATTGTTTGTCCCCTACCAGGGGCCTCTTAGAGCCTGCATGCTCACCCAAGAAAATGAATTTCTAATGGTAGAATTTTGAGCCTGGTGTAGTCTTGGCCAAGAGTAGAGGACTGAGAAGGGACTCGCTCAAACACCACCTCTTGGGCATGCCCCCTGTGTGTTTGAATATAGCTGCTTTGCCTAGATCAGCCTCCAGCCTCACCCTGGGATAGGGCCTCTTGTTCCTGGGATTAAGCACAGTTGGTACCTTGTGTTTTCCTTCCTCTTTGCTTTTCTTTGTGTACCATTATGATCCTTTGAAGGGCCTCCCTCCCATCATCTTCTACCTCTGTCTCTGTAGAATTCTATTCTTTTCTTCAATATACTGTTCATGCCTGGTGAAGTTGTGCCCATCTGTAATCCCAGTGACTCAGGAGGCTGATAGGAGGACTGCAAGTTTGAGGCCAGTCTCAGCAACTTAGCAAGGCCCTCAACAACTTAGTGAGACCCTGTCTCAAAAAATAAAAAAATAAGTAATGGGAGCTGGGGATATAGCTCAGTGAAAAAAACACCCTACTGTATATAAAAAGAAAGAAAGAAAGACAAACAAGATATTGTTCAAAAGTCACCACTGGAGCCCTGGCTTAGTGGTTATGGCGCTTGCCTGGCATGTGCAAGGGCATGGATTCAAACCCCAGCACCACGTACACAACGAAGTGTTGGAGCAATGAAAGCCATGTGAAAAACTAAAATTGATTCTCTCTCTCTCTCTTTCTCTCTCTCTCTCTCTCTCTCACACACACACACACACACTCTGTCCCTCTCTCTTAAAAAAAAAAGTCACCTCTCTGGGGCTGGAGCAGTGGCTCAGCAGTTGGAGCACTTGCCTGGTATATGCAAGGAAACCCTAGCACCACATACAGAACTAAGTGTAGGAGAAACAGGCCAGATGAAAAAATAAATAAATAAAATTGGTTTTCTCACTCTTTCCCTCTCCTAAAAAAAAGGCACTTTTCCCCTCCAGTCCTTTCTGATTTTCCAACCAGATATAAACTCTCCTTTTCTCTGAATCCACAAATGCACAGTGTTGACAATCCTCAATCATGCATGACCTTGTCTGAAAGGCACTGGGGGACAGTGTCTCTGCTTACATGGCATTCTAGAATTTTATGGTTCTTTGAAGCATAT
The DNA here is from genome assembly GCA_004027875.1 of Aplodontia rufa. Taxonomy (NCBI): domain Eukaryota; kingdom Metazoa; phylum Chordata; class Mammalia; order Rodentia; family Aplodontiidae; genus Aplodontia; species Aplodontia rufa. Next base: position 108,881 of record PVKS010002737.1, on the reverse strand, counting down.
ACCACAAGTTGGTGATGGTTTCAAGTTTCTGAGCAGTGATGAAGACTGTGCCCATTTGACACATGGCATATACACTGGACTGTGACTTCCAGCTTTATCTCCCTAGCACTATCATGGTGTTGGTGCATGGTGGGTTCTTGATAAATAGTTCCAAATGATGTTTACAACAGCTCTAATTTGTCAGGTCTACTGTGTGTCAGGCACTTTGCTGAACCCTGTAGATATGTCATCTCACTGAGTCCTCACAATTACTCTCTGAGACAGGCACTAATGGCCCCCACTAAGAAGTGAGCCCCACATGCACGTCATGTCTGATGTGGTCCCTGCTGTATATTTATCAATGCTTGACAAATAGTAGGTCCTCAATAAATATTTACTGGATAATTAATTAATGAATATCAATTTTACAGGTGGGGAGACTGAAGTTCAGAGAGGTTTAATGATTTGCCCAAGGTCCCTAATCTAGTAGGCGGAGAACCAGAATTTATATCCAGATTGATATGATTCCAAAGCTTCTGTTCTTTGCTATTGAACTCTACTAGGTACAAGGAATAGGACAGGGGCTGGAAGGATTGAGACACACCGCCTGTACCTTTCAGGAGCTTTCCATCTAGTGGACAAGCAGAAATGCACACACTAAGCAGCCCAGGAATTGGGCAGGGCAGACACCAAGACACAGGGCCTCCTGTAAGTGAGTGGTTAAGCCTGAACTGGAATACCAGTTTCTGAAAAACTACCTTATTTGTTTTTCCATTATTTTACTTTAAAGGGACCAGATCCAGGCCTATGAAGGAGTGATCTGACACTGCTGCTTCACATGGGGCACACTGTGGGGCTGGGAATGAGGAGACCAGATTGTCCCCCTATACTTAGCCCCTTGCCCAGCTCCCAGCAAAGCCCAGGCACTGGGGGCAGAAGGAGGGAATGTGGTTCCACAATTCACTAAGCAATCCCTGCAGCCACTAAGAGTGGCTCAGGATGTTGACACCTGGGCTTCATGTCTTGTTTTGGAGACTGTATCTGGGGAGGTGCAATGTTTCTTTGGATGAAGGGGGCGGGGAGGCAGGAAAAGAAACCCCAGCAAAGAAGAGCTGTACGACCTGGCAATTGTTGACCAGAATAGGAGTGTCAGTTTGGGGTGAAGGGCTGCTGGGGGGAAAATGAGGGAGGGTGGGCCCCTGTGAATAACAGTGAGGGAGGGAGGGGCAGGGACCTACAGAGGAATGACAGGTTTTGAAATTTGTGGGGAGGCAGACACAGGGGGTCTACCCAGGAGGATGGTCAGTGAGAGGACCTGGTGCCTGAGCTGGCCTGATCCACCCACCTCTCAGGGGCCACCATGAGACACCTGCCCACTTGAGCAAGTTGGGCTCTACCCTGCCCCGCTTCCCATCACTGGTCTCACTTGCTCTCCCTTCCCCCACAGAGGGTGAGAGTGTGGAAATTGCCTGTGCGTGCGTGCACACTCACATGTACGCCTGTATCGCTCTGATTCTGTCTGCCTCAAAGTTTGAGAACTTCCCCAGCTCCTCCCCCACCCCAACCTACATGTGGTTACTGAAACCCTCATGGTCTGAGGGTCCCAGGACTGGAGTCACATGCACTCTTTGCACCCTGTCTTGGCCTTTGGCAGGTCATGTAACTCTGGGTTAGTCACTCAATCTCTTTGGTCTTGTGTTTCAATGTCTGTAAAATGAGATGTGGCCTCTGTCCACATCTTTGGCCCCCTCCCCTTCTAGCACTGGCCCCAAACAGAGCTGACTGGCAACCGGAGCAGAACCAGTAGTGGGATGGGCCGCCACAGTGTGGGCCTGAATGGAGGAGAAAGGAAATGATTGGGGCCTCCACCTCCCCATCCTCCAGCAGAGGCCTGAAAATACTGACTACTTGGCTTTGGAATCTCCACTCTCCACTGGTTGTTGAAGATGGTGAGGGGATTCCAGAAGGAGGAAAGAACACCTTTCTGTCTCCCTGGACCTGCCAGCTGCTGCACTGGGCCTGCTCTGCTCCTTTTCTAGGCCTCACTCTCCAGGGATGTCCTCATGTACTGCAGGTTCAGCTGCTGTCCACACATCAATAAACCAGAGCTGGCTGCCCACTGCCTAACTCTATGAGAACCTGGGCTGGGGTCCAGGTCAGGAAGGTGCCAGCACTCCCCCACAATACAGTGCATGGCTCCTCCCCAGGGCGGTACAGGAGGCCCTGCCTGGACCTATCTTTTGGGCTCCAGAAGGCTCCAGCCAACTACCTGACACCTCCACCTCAAAGTCAGCTTAAACACAGCAGCTCTTCCTTCCTTCTAGTAGTGGCACCAGTCTCCCAGGCCTCTGCCTCCAAGCTTCCACCTCTTCTGACTCCCCTTTTCCTTTAATCCCACACCCAGTTCTTCCCAAGTCCTGTCAATCCTGCCCCAAACTGTTTGCTTCTCTTCATCTTTTCACTTGTTTTTAAATTATGAAAGATACATTGAGCATTCGTTAATTGCCTGGCTCTGTTCTAAGTGACTTTAAAATCCTAACTTACAGGGCTGGAGTGGTGGCTCAGTGGTTGGAGTGCTTGCCTGGCATGAGCATGGACCCAGGTTCAAACCCTAGCACCACATGCACAACTAACTGTCAGAGAAATAAAGGCCAGATGAATAAATAAACAAAATTGATTCTTTCTCTCTCCCTGTCTCTTAAAAAAAATTCTAATTTACTTAGTTCTCAACAACCTCTGATCAACAACCTTTGAAAGGAAACTAAGGCACAAAGAAGTTAAGCATCTTGCCCAGGGCCAGGATTTGGGTCCAAGGAGACTACTCCCGAGCCTGGGCGCTGAGTCTCTTACACAAGGACTGTGAGAGAGTCTGAAGGTTTTTCCAATCTCACATATGCTGCTCACAGATGAAATTTTCCTTTCCTGTTTAAGAAAACAATTTAACAACAAAAATTACAAGTTTCATCTTTTTGAAGTATGACTTTGTACTTGTCATTACTCTGCTCCAAAACATCTTGAAACTTGCCAGGCATGGTGGCACATACCTGTAATCCCAGCAATTTGGGAGGCTGCAGCAGGAGGATGGCAAATTTCAGACTTGCCTCAGCAATTTAACAAGACACTAAGCAACTCAGCAAAACCCCAAGCAACTTAGCAAGATCTCATCTTATATAATAAAAAGTGAAAATTGCCTGAGATCACTGTGGTTAAATTACCAATACAAACAAAAAAAAAAAAAACAAAAAACCAAAACCAAAACAAAGCCTTGAAAACTCCCCAGACTTGCACACTTTGTGCTGGTGCAAACAGAATAAAATTCATAAAATTCATCCTTGGACTGAGGATTCAAGGTTGTGTCCCCACAATCTCCCCAGCTCTCCTCAGGCACTCATTCCTCTCGCAATCCTGCCTGTGCATGTGCACCCTCAAAGCCCTAGACCTACCCGCATTTCCCTGTGCAGGGGGGTAGGAGCAGAGCCAGAGTGGATGTGTGTGCAATTCCCCTTTGGACCACCAAAGCTCCTACCAGGGTGTGTCAGGCAGAGGTAGCCACAACAAGCAAGGTGAATGAACAAATGAACGCATGAGGAACTGAGGAACTGAATTGCCAGATGAAGGTAGAAAGTAATTTCATTAACCAACATTTGTGCAACCGTTAAGACCAACACTAATAGTTAATGTCAAGAGCTGGCCACTGTGTTGACCACTCTACATGTCATTTAATCTCCTGAAGTCAGTGCTATCCCTATCCTCCATTTTACAGATAAGGAACCCGAGGCTCAGAGAGAGGAACTCCCTTGTCATACAGCTTCCAAGAAAGCTAGGCAGGATCTGCCTCTGTGGGGTGTGCTGTGACCACCACACTTAACTGCCTCCAGATGCCAGAGGAATGTCACAAGACGTTCCAGCTTGTCAGTATCACTTAAACTGACAATATAAAAATGTCTGAGGAATATAGGATTTTGTTTAAAGAAGTTCACTCTTCCAAATATTTATTATACACTCATTGGCCAGGAGCTGTGGCATATGCCTGTAATCCCAGTGATTTGGGAGGCTGAAGTAGGAAGATCTCAAGCTCAAAGCCAGTCTCAGCAACTTAGCGAGACCCTGTCTCAAAATGAAAAGGGCTAGAAATGTAGTTCAGTGGTAGAGCATCTGTGGGTTCAATTCCCAAGTACTGCAAAACAAAACAAAAATTTAAAAAGCCCTTCCACATCTATTACAGGCATTATTTTAACTCAAGTAAAAACAGTGTCACTGTTTTTTGTTTTATTTTTTAAAGAAAGAGGGGGACAGTGAGAGAGAGAGAGAGAAAGAATCAACTTTATTTAGCTTTTCATGTGGCTTTCACTCTGACACCTCATAGTGTACGTAGTGCTGGGGTTTGAACCCACATCCTTGCACATGAGAGGCAAGTGCTGTAACCGCCAAGCCACCACTCCAGCCCTGTGGCGTTGTTTTAAGTTAAGATAAAACTATGTATAATAATATCAAGATACCCCCAAAATTACTCCCCTTCTGTAGCTGATATTCTAATAGGAGATGGAGAAAGAATGTGTGAGAGAAAACAAAACAAAAAACAAGCCAGAAGTGACAATTGTCATGGGAAAAATAAAGCTGGTCAGGAAAAAGGGAGAGTCCAATGTGCTGGGTGGGGTGTTCAGGTGGCACTTCTACTGCACATAAGAGGAAGACCCCCCGGAGAAGGCCATGTCTGAGCAGATGAGCAACGCAAGTGGAGAAGGATGCACACAGTGTTCCCAGCTGCCTGGCCCAGTCCAGGAGCAGCCAAGAGGCCTGTGCAACGGGAGCACAGTCAATGGAAAGAGAAGCAACCAGAGGATTCCCAAACATGAAAATGCCCAGGCCTACATAAAGTCGGGCTCTGTGTAACACCACATGCCTGGGAAATAGTAATAGCTACAATTTGGTGAGTGTGTTCCACACGCCTGGTGCTGGACTCAACACAAAAACTGCTACAGACAGAATCCTTAGAGTCTTAACAGGGAGGCAAAGGTATTCCACAGTGCCATGTGACAGAAACTACACCAGGGTGCTCTGAAATAACAAAATAGGAGCAAAGAGGCTGCCTGAGGAGGGGGCATTTGAACCACCAAGCATGAGAAGGAAAACACCTCTGGAACACAGGTGTGGAGAGGGAGGACAGGTCAGACCTGGCCTGGCCAGGGTAGGACTCAAGCAGCAGGGATGGGACCCAGGGTCAGCTTGCAGGAGGAGGGGCTTGGGTGTGTGGGACTGAAAGTGCATGGGAAAATGGGAGCCGGGGTCTACATGTGCATGTGATAAATTGGTCATGGAATGGACGGTGAAGGGCAAAAAGAGGTACAATATAGACTTCCCTCATTTCCCTCCCACCCAGGGTCCTGCTTTCTCTCTGGTCTCCAGTGGGCTTCTAGCTGGGAGATGACCGGAGAGCAGAAAGTAAGTAGCCACTCCTACCAGGTCTTAGTTTCTCACCCTGCTCTAGGAGGTTCAGGCTGTTCATTTAGTCTGCTGAGTCCTCACCCCAGCTCCGCCCAAGGCACGGGTAGGAGATTCCTCAGTAAATAACAGTACACATAGTGGCAGCACTTCCTGGTCTTCAATGTGCACCCCAACCTGTGTGTCTTACAGTCAATCTACGAAGACAGAGCTGTGCTCTCTGCCTCCTTTTCATAGGAGATACTGCAGCTCAGAGGGGTTAAGGACTTGCCAAGGTTAGACGGCCAGTGGGTGACTAAATTGCGACTGGGATTGCAAACCCAAGAGTGACACAGCAGCAGCTGCAGAAAATGGGGCCTGGCGATGACTGAGTCCCAAGGACAAGGCTGGGGAAGGTGGTGGATTGGGCCATGGATGGAGACTGGGTGATGGAGGCTGAGCACAGGAAGACAGGAGAGGCTTTGAGACAGAATTAGAGGTGTCTCCAGAAAGACCTGGTTAAATGTCCCAACAGCATTGAAACAGATGCTGCTTCCTCCCAAAGATATCTTTGTGAGACAAGGGAGGGAGGGAGTCTATTGCTCCTATTTCACAGCTGAGAAAACCGGGGCAAGGAGAGATGGCTACGTGGCTCGCCCAGGGCCCAGAGGCCCTGTTAGACGCAGGTAGAGTAGACAAGACGTCCAGGATTTCCCCACTTTACGCTGGATGGTGAAAATATGATGAGAGCGAAGTTGGAGATGGAGATGGAAATCAGGACCGAATCCACACAAGGCGAATTGCGGCATTGATGGTGGAGAGACGGTGGAGAGATGAGGCCCTGACACCCAGCTTTGGTTACCGCGCAGGCTGCATCAGCTGGTCGGGTGTCACGGAGTCCCCGCGCCTCCCCCCGCCCCCGCGGATCCATCCACTTGAGCTGCTCCGCAGCACCGCGCTCCCCAGTCCCGGGGGAGGGCCGAGGTACCGGGGAGGGGCGGTGGGGGGCGGTGGAGGGGGCGTACAGCGCCTCCTCCCCGAGCTCGCGAATCCGCAGCGTCCTCCGCAGCAGCCGCCCCGGCCCGCCCCCTGCCCCTCCCCCTCCGCAGCGCGCGGATGGTACGCTCCGGTCCGCCTGGCCCGGCTGCGGTGGATGTTGCTAGAATCCACGCGGAGGAAGGAAGAGACGCAAGCAGGCTGCGGTGACCCAAGCAGCCGCCCTTGCCTCAGGGAGCCCTTCCCCGAGAGACTGCACCATGACCCAGGGAAAGGTACCGGCATCTCCCCCACCTGCACCATCCTCTATCCGCAGGGCTCTCAGTCTCCCTATCATTCTGAGTAAGCTCCCTGGACCACTCCAAGCATCTCTCCCTTGGCTCCAATGCAGAGGTCCTCTGTGATCCTTGCTAAAGTCAGAGGACCAAACGGCACATCTCAAAGAATGGGCTGGCACCTCGCTGGGCCCCAAGGCTCTCATCCTTTCTCCTGTCTCCCTTCCACCCCATGCTTTTGGCGTCACAAGACTTCACAGGGGCCTCCTTAAGGAGCCGGCCTGGGTGTGCAGTGGGTCTGTATCTATGTATGTCAGGGTGAGTCTTGAGGGGCAGTGCTTATGGGCATCTCTCCAATTCCAGACTCAACCACTTTATGGTCATCTTTCACACCCTTCACAGAACCCCTCTCCCCCTGCCCCCCATTCCCTGTCATTATTCTGTATCTGGATATCTGGATAAGTACCCTATGGTTGGCTGTTGCTATAGCAACCCTGCATCAGGATGCTCTGATTTTGGTTTTTGTTTTGGCCCAGCATGGAACTTGATGGGACCTAATAAAAACCTATTCTCTTATTTTCCTGTTTTAGGCCTGAATTGTAGGGGAGAGCTGGGCAGAGACTTGGCTGGCCCAGTAGGGTTATGTAACATCAACAGCCTGTGGAATTATACAACCACTAGGGCCCAGGGCAAAAGGGGAGGGTCCTCTAGTCTTCTGTTTGGAGGGTGAAGGATTGGGCAGAGAAAACAGGAGAAGGCCCTGCCTTACACTCCTCCCTCCTTTTCCCTTTGAGATGAGCTTCAGAGCCAATAGCAACCCTCTCTAGGCTCTCAGACCCTCCTCTCCCTGTTTTTAATTTATTTGGGCCTCAAAATGATGTCACTGGGTGACAGCACCTCCTGCATTGGCCAGTTGTCACTTGGGAATGCCATGTGTGTTTTAGGGGGTAAGGCGGGAGGCTCTGGGGAACTGAATGGCAGGGTGGGGCTGAATAGGTTTTCCTGGGCATGACCCCAGTGGTCTGCATGATGTAGGGACCTGGGAGGGGGAGAAATGCAGTCCATAGGCTTGGGCTCCTGGTTCCTATCCCAACGGGCCTGGGAACGTTCAGCATGGCAAAAATAAAAAGTGCCCCTTTTGTGGATCGTCCACTTCTGCTCCCCAACTCACCCCCACCAGTCAGTCTGCAGGCCCTGCTTTCTGTGCTGTGTGAACCTGCTAACCCCGCCTCTTCAGTCCCTTGCCCCAGTTCACCCACAGACTTTCTGGGGGACGGACAAGAGTTCTCCAATCCAGTAGTCCTTTGGGCTACCTAGGAACCAGGAGTCTTGGGGAGTTTGCCCATCACCAGACTCCCTGCCTGGCAGCCCTGCAGTCTTCCTTACGATCTGTCAGCTTCACTTTGGTCTTCAATGCCACTTTCTGAGTCCGGGCCTTTTTTTGCTCTTTCTGTTTTCACATCGCCCCTCCACACCAACCTTTCCTTCTCTGGCTGCGTCATCGAGACCCTCCCAGCTCGTAGCCTCCCAACAAAGCTAAACATGGGCACGACAGGCCAGGGACATATCTGAGGATAAGCAGACCTGAATTCTCAACTTGCCACCGGTGCATTTCCCTCTGGGCCTCAGTTCCCTCGTTTGTTAAGTGAAGGAAGGGACTAAACTAGATGTCTTCTGAGGTCCCTCCCATCAGTAACATCATGAAATTCTCTTCTGTTTAGGGGACAAGCTGAGGTTCTACTAGGATGAGGCCAGAACAGGGCCTCAAGCCCTGCCTCTGCCCTGCAGTCTCCTTCCTCTTTCCTCCTTCTCCTTTTCCCTTTCTATTGCCCTTCTCTCTCCCATCCCCACTCTGCTTGTGTCATTTCCAACCCAGAAGGAAGAGACCAGTCCCAACATATGGTACCTGGGCGCCAGCAAGTCATGCGTAGCCCTGTGACTGCGTGAATCACTCCTCTCTGATCCTCAGTTTCTTCATTTTTTTTTTAAAGAGAGAGGGACAGTGAGAGAGACAGAGAAAGAGAGAAACAACTTTATTGAGTTTTTTCACATGGCCTTCGTTGGTCCAACACTTAGTTGTGTATGTGATGCTGGGGTTTGAACCCCGGTCCTCATGCTTGCCAGGCAAGCGCTGAAACCACTGAGCCACCTCTCCAGTCCCTCTTCATTTTAATATAGGGATCAAAATACAGCTAGCAAGGTGGCAGTAAGATGAAATGAGAAAACCTTCCATCCAATAATGCTTTTGAGTGACTAATATGGGACAGGCCATTCCCTAGACCACAGAGACCCACTCCCAGCCCCAGAGAAAGTAACCTCCAGTGGTGGGCACTTGTAATTTTTTTCTTTTTGAATTCTTATCCTGGCTCCCCAGTGCTACCCTCACCCTCCTGGAGCTCAGTTCTGCCATCTATAAAATAGGGAGATTCTTGCCTACACACTGCCCTTCCTAGTGCAGGTGAAAGCACACAGGGAAGTTCCAGGAATTGGTCTAGCAGGGAGGGGTTGGAAGGCTCTCTTTCCCTGGTGACTTGTCTTTCTGCCTTCACTCCACAGCTCTCCGTGGCTAACAAGGCCCCCGGGACTGAGGGGCAGCAGCAGGCGAATGGTGAGAAAAAGGAGGCTCCAGCAGTGCCCTCAGCCCCACCGTCCTATGAGGAGGCCACCTCTGGGGAGGGGCTGAAGGCCGGAGCCTTCCCCCCAGGCCCCACAGCTGTGCCTCTCCACCCAAGCTGGGCTTATGTGGACCCCAGTAAGTCAGTCTCTCAGCTCCTGGAGGCTGGAGCATTGTGGGGGTGGGGGGAGTGGTGGGCCCACATGAAAAACCTGGATGGAAGGAAGTTGCCCAAATGCCAGATGCACTGTGTGGTTGTTATATGAAGTTGTGCTGTCAAAGGCTTAGAATTTGGAGGACTGTTCTAAGAGTAGGTTGATGAGGACTCCATCAAAAGGGAGAAGTGATGTCTGCAATGAGGATGCTCTCTGATAGGGAAGAGAGGATTTTTTTTTCAAGTCACCAGGCTAGAACAAGTGGAGGGGATGGATGGAGGACAAAAGTCAGGCTCTAGTCTCAAAAAGCCTTTCTAGAAGAAAGAGATGCATCAAGGGGTTGGAGAGAAGTCAGAGTGATCAGACAAGGACAGTATGAGGCTGTACTTGGTCATGACCTTAGTGAGGGGGTGGTGTGCAACATTTACACATTGAAACCTTAGCAGCAACAGTTGCCCATGGAGACCCCAGGGTTGTTGGGGGTCAGGGGTCTGGGGATCCACCTCACCAATTACTCTGCTCCTCGTCTCCCTGACCTTTCCCCAGACTTTGTAGGGAAGGTGTCTAGGGACCAGACCAGGCACGATTCACAAGCACACTTATGGCTGGTGCCAGCTTCTGCTGGCCAAGGATCCCTACAGGTGGGATCCGTGCTGGGCAAGAGCTTCACCTTAGGGCTGGGTGCATGTGGCTTCCACAGGCTGTAAGGAAGGACCCCTCTTGAATACTCCCAACCCCTTCTGCAACCTTCAGCAGCCTCTCCTCTCCCCCATTTTGCCACTCCCACCTCTACCACGTGCAGAGTTCTAGAAGGGATCCCAGGGACAATGCCCCAGATAGAGCCTCTGTTTACAGGGAGTAGCCACCCTGGCCTACAGCTCCCACTACAACCCCCCTTGGCCTGGAACCCAGAAGGCTCACCCCGGTGTGGCCTACGGGATGTTCAAAGGTCTGGTGTTTGTGGGAGCCTTTCTCACTGCCCCGACACCCACAGGCTTACTTTCCCTCTCCTTTTCTCCCTCTTGGAGGCCTTGCCTTTGGGGTGGGTAGGGGAAGTTGGCAGAATTCGAAAGAGCAGTGAAAGATAAGGAGGTGAAGTTTTCCAGGTCCCCAAGTGAGGTTTGCAGTGGACCTGTCTCTCCGCCCTTCTTCATTTCTCACATCTTGGTTGTTAGAGTGGGCAGCTTCACTTCAAGGGATGTTTTCAAAGGAACTGTGGAGGCAGGAAGGGCACTGCTTTCAATCAGCAAGTGACATACATTTCTAGGTATGTTCCAGGTGTCTGGTTCTGAGCTCATTTCAAGGGATGCAGGATACCAGCCAGGATTTCTGCCCTTGCAGAACTGACTGCGAGGAAATGGAGGCCTACCACCCAGGAGCACAGATGCAGTGATAGAGGCCAGGCAATTCATCTAACCTGTCTGCCAGGCATGGAAGGCTTCCTGGAGGAAGGGATATCCATGCTAGATCCTGAAGGATGCCATGAGTTAGTCTAGTGAAGAGGTGGAGAACTGAGTGTTTGAGGCAGAAAGAAAAGGATGTCCATAGGTCCAAAGGCAAGAAAACACATGGCTGAAAACATGCACTCAGGCCAAGAACAGTGGGAGGGAGGAATGTGCAGGGGAGTTTGGAGGACTCCACTCCTGAAGGAGATGGAGTCTTTGTTGAGGAACTTGAACTTGGGTGATGGGCAGTGGGGAGCCACTGAAGAGCCCTAAACAGGGCAGTGTCCGTTTTGAAGGACCAAGAAAGAGGCTATTGTTGGGAAGTGGGTGCATGATAGAGACCTGGTGGGGACAGTGGAGGGAAACAGTGTACACATCCGAGGACTTGGGAAAGGCCCTGAGGAAGGACATAAGAGAGCAGATGTTGTAGTCCCCAATAGGCACAGAGGACATAGGCTTTAATTTTTTATCTCATTTGGTCCCCAAGAAGTGAGTATCACCAATTCACAGTAGAAGAGGCTCAGAGAAGGCTGGTGACTTGCTCAAGGTCACACAACTGGTCAGTCCTGGAGAATGGATCTGCCTGTGAGTCCGTTTGACCATGCAATCCATGTTGTTCCAAAAGTCTGAGTTCTGGGACCAAGTCCTGGACCTTCATCCCATTCCGACTCCCCACTTCTTGCCCTTGTCCTGGATTTATTCCCTTCCAGGTCCCCATCTGGCCCTGGTTTCCAGCTGGAGCATCAGCAAGTCTGACCCATCCCAGATCCCATCCCAAGGGCCTCAGAGGAAGCCAGGGTCAGATTCTTTCACCCTGTGATGTGCTGAATGGTCTAGAGAATGGCTGTCCCTTTGGCCACAAGGAAGACAGTGTGCCCAAGGAGGAGGGTGGGGGGACAAGGCAGAAGGAACACATTTGTATGGCAGAGCTCAGTCCCCAGAGCCCTAGTCAGGGTAGAGGGGAGATGACAGTTCATTCCCAGGACCCAGAACAGGAAAGGCAAGAAGTGACCAAGGAGAGAGATCTACATGTAGGCTAGAGTGGGGTGTTTGGAAATGGGGCTGGAGAGAAAGACTTCACTGGGTCCAGAGGGCCAACTTGACCAAGATGGCCATTGGGGATGGTATGAGTGTATGGGAGCCCTCACGACCCTCCACATGCCCACAGGCAGCAGCTCCAACTATGAGCATGGCTTTCCCACGGGGCACCATGAGCTCTTCACCATCTACAGCTGGGATGACCAGAAAGTTCGCCAGGTCTTTGTCAGAAAGGTAAGTGCCTCTCCAGAAATGGAGGCTTGTTGGGGAAACCCCTCAAAAGTCCTTTATCCAAGCCTCTGCCTGCAGCAGCCACCTTCCCCCTTTTCTTGTGATCCAGCTGACTGACATCCCTATTAGGAAGTGCTTCTTAGGTTTCATCCAGGCCTGCACTGTGCTCCGAGTTCCATTGGTCTGATCCTGGGGAAGCTTTGCTCCCCTTTCCACTTGTCCTGGGTCTTTCCAGTGATTCCTAAGGAGTGTGGAGTGCCCCAGAGGTGGGTGTGGAGATGAGTCCCTGGGAGCTGGAGTCTCCCTGAGCTTGCTGGGAGCCTGAGCCTGCCTGGCCTCAAATAGGGATCCCCAAGCTGAGCAGAATGCCTCCTACTCCTCAGGTCTATACCATCCTTCTGATCCAGTTGCTGGTGACCTTGGGTGTCGTGGCACTCTTTACCTTCTGGTGAGTTGGTGATGTGGACTGGCACCGTCCAGGGGTGGTGGTGGCCAGGCCTGGGGCAGGGGGATCCCCAATCAGATCTCTTTTGGAATGTTCAATGGGAGAGATTTGGGGAGAAGCAGATGTCCTTGTGCTGGGAAAGAATCTTAAGAGTACACAGCCCGAGGAGTCTTCTGTCCCATGTGGTGTGGACCTGCTGCCCTCTGACCCTGCAGTGTCTGTGAGGCAGTCATTTCTCACTGATCCACCGGGTGCAAACCAGGAACCTTCCCCACCAAGTCCAAGCCTGAGCCTGGGCCGGGACTCCCTGAGTCTCCAGGGGCAGCACCCCTCCTTCCGACATCCTGTGAACTATGTGTGACAAGTGCAAATGTTGAACCAGAAGTAGAGACCCATGGCAAATTCTGACTCTCTCCTTCCCTTTTCTGCAGTGACCCCGTTAAGGATTACGTCCAGGCCAACCCAGGATGGTACTGGGCATCCTAGTGAGTATACCCCACCCCGCAGACCCCCTCCCAGAGAAGACCCAACAGCAGTAGGAGGGAGTCTCTGTGTTCTGTTGACAGATCCAAGCACGTGACTTCCCCATACCCCACGGGTATACCTTGCCCCATTCTGCTGACTGCAACACAAGGCCAGAAGGACCGTTCTGGGGTGTTGAGATCTGACAGGGCAGACAGATGATTCTGGTGACTGCTAAGTTGGGAAGGGTAGGGTTGGGGCCATGACTGGAAAGACCCAGGGGAGGGGGCCCTACAGGGGAGGGGGCTGAAACAGCTTGACCCACACTAATGATAATGTTGCTACTCTTATTAGTATTGCTAATGCTTACGAAATTATTAATCATAATAGCCAACGCTTAAATAGTGCCTAATAAGGGCTGGGCATTCTTCTGTGTGTTCAATGTACAGTATTGCATTTGATCCTTGAATCTATTGGGTATGATTACTTCAGAAAACAAAGGCTCAGAGAGCTTGAGTAATTTGCCCAAGGTCACACAGCTAGTCAGTGACGGAGCTGAAATTCAAACCTAAGATTCAGGTTAAAACTTGTGATCTTAATCATTCTGTTTGGCAGTCTTTCTTTATCCCTCGAGCCACCTGGCTCCTGCCAGTCCTATACTGTTTTTTCCTCGAAGAGAGAGGGACACTGGGGGCAGGGGAAGGAATCAATTTTATTGATTCCAGCCCCCAGTCCTATACTCTTTAAAGAACATGGCTGGTAAGTTGGAAGAAGAGATTTGAAGTTGTATGTGATTTTGACCCTCCTTTCTGGATAATTAAGGAGTAATTCGGGATAATTCCAGGCCAGAACCACCCTGGGACTCAGGGAACTGCTCTTTTCCTAGTCTTGCTGAGCACCCAGCCCAGTACTGAAGCTTTCAGGGACAAGACTTCTGCAGGTGAAGACAATGGTCAGTACAGGCAGCATGCAAAGATGTTCAGCAGAGGAGAGGCAGGAAGAGTGAGCCTAGAGCACTGGACACTTCAAAAGATGGGCCCAGAGGACCAAGGGCATCGTTGCCAGGAGAGCAGTGACTACAGCAAAGTACAGAAGTAAGAATGCTCGTACTGCATTCGGTAAAGGAAAGACTGAACGGGCAAAAAAACTGAGAGGGCATCTCAGAGAGTCACGAGGCCCTAGGCTTCCAGCACCCGACTAAGGAACTTGCACACTGTGCCCGTCCCAGGACTGTTGCTGGATAGGGGAGGTGGGCTTAGCCCAAAGCCCCATGGACCACCCTGAGCCCAGAGCAGTCTCAGATTTGGACCCAGAGTTGCAACAAGCCAGCCCAAAGATTGGCAGTAAGGAGACTTGTCCTGGCCTCCAGGACAACGGGCCAGGCTACTTTTTGAAGTTGGGGGTTCCAGGGGAAGAGATATTCATCCTCAGAGCCTGTCCTAGGTCAAAGGAGAGCAGCCTTGTCTGCAGACGAGGCAGAATGGCATGTGTCCTGGGAGATGGGAGGCACTATTTGGTAAAGATAATGAGGCCCCAAGGACTGCCACCCCAGCCAGCCCACACGGCAGGTTGGCATGGCTCCCAGCACGTAGTCACCACTGCCTGGCAGCCTCAGGCCCCCTGAGAACTCGGGAATGGAGTCCTTAGGTCTTTCTCTGGGCCTTTTGTGGGAGGTCTGCGGGACCCCATGCCCTGAACAGATGGTGGCAAGGGGACAGCCCGGAAATGAGCAGGTTCAGGAAATGGGCCAGAGTCCACTCCATAGTGTGTGAATATGGAGAAGGGGGTCGGGGGAAGGGAGGTCATGAGAATCTGGCTTCTGAATAATGAGGTTTGGAGCCCCTCCTCCTCACCATCTTTAGGCCAGGTGGGATGTGATGTGCAGGTGGAAAGAAGCAAAAAGCAGGCGTGGACTGTGTGCTTTTCATGGGGTGCTGCAAAGCAATAAAGGTGCTTGGGAGTTTCAATTCCGGGATGCTGCCCTTACTTCCAGAAAGCCCAGCTGAGGTTCTGCCCTGTCCCTTCCTCTCCCCTCCACCCTTCCAGTCCTGCCCGTGAGTCTGTGTCCCGAGTTCCAGTGGGTCTCACCTCCAACACACCAAATGCTTTGAGGGCTCCATCGTAGTCTCTTCCTTTTTGAGTAGCAGTTAATAGCAATCAAAACGCAACAGCTTTTACTATGCATGAGGCACTGTGCTAAGCCCTGTATACGTATTTTTCATTCATCCTTCCAAGAACCCAACCGAGTGGGTACTATTATCATCCTCATCCTACAGATGAGGAAACTGAAGCTGGGCAGTCATTGCTTCGTGAGCAGGACAGGCAGGATAGAAACCCAGGTCTTTCTGATAGCAGAACCCACGCACTTACCCTTTTCTTCGCTGTGCTGCCTACAACACTGGGTTCTAGAGCAGACAAGATGGGGAGGGACCTTAGGTTTGTCTGGCCAGAGCCTCACTCCCTGTCCTGACACTGTAAACAGACCATCCCAAGCCCTGGGGCTCTGGCTCTGAAGTGCAAATCAGCTGTTCTCTCTGCCTTCTCTAATTCATTCTCTGCCTCCTGGGACACCAACCTGGGCTTTCTCAAAGTCCCAGGTCTCCCTCTGTGGGTGCTCGCCTTATTGTCTGATTGCTCCCACAGAGCTGTGGTGTCTGCAGCTGAGGAGGAAGAGTGTGAGGTTAGAGCTGGGGTGGAGGTGGGCCGCCCAGCAGCCCGCTTCTAATTGCAGTAATAGCCCAGGGAGAGGAGGAGCGGAGCCTTGCGCCAAACCCTGTGCTGCATGCTTCGCCTGCATTCTCTCCTCTGGCCTCCCAGCAGGCTCTGTTTTACATAGGAGAGAACTGGGACTTAGCTATCAAGTAGCTCATGCAAGATTACACAGTAGTAGTGGTTGCGGAGCCTCACCATAGTTCTGGGTCTTGGGTCCCTCTGCCCTTCCTCCTCACACCTTGTCTTGAGGGTTGAGGAGCAGGGACCAGAGAGAAAAGGAGAAGGCCCTTGCCCTCAGTGGGCTTCTAGTCTGGCCAGGGTGACAGGACGTACAGCAAGGATATACATAGACTAGAGTACTATTATCATTGTTGTTCAAGTGACAGGCCAGTGACTCAAGTGAGAGCTAAAGAGAGCAGAGGCAGGAGTGTTTCTCAACTGGGGCAGGATGGTGCTGCTGTCCCACACGGGCAGGGTGATCAGCAGGTCTGGCACCTGGCACCGACTACCAGCAGAAACTCCCAGTCACTGTGAAAATGACTCCCCATTATTTGAGATCCATTAAAGAACAGAAAAGGGTTAAGATGGAGGGATCCTATTCACCAAATCGAATATGATTAACCCCTTGCATAGCCTGCTTTTTGTTTCCACATTTCATCCAGAAATATTTAAAGAGCACCTATCAGGTGCGAGACCCCAGGTTAGATGGCAGGAGTGCAAAATGAATAAGTTGCAGGCTGGCCCCTGATGTTCCACCTGCATGGGGAGGCTGGTAAGGTGGTCCCTGGTGGAGGGTGTGTGCAGATTTCAGCTGAGGTACACCCATGATGCGCAGAGGAAGACCCTTTGGAAGAGGAAGCCTCCTGTGCCCTTAACAGCAGGAACAGCGTGACGAGCCCGTTTCTAGGGTGCAGAGCAGGTTGCGATGAAAAGGGAGGGGTGGAGGGGCGGATTGCGGTGAGAGCAGGCAGCAGAGGTGGGTGGGGTGGACCACACCAGCATCTCCAGGCCTTTGGGAATTTTATACAGAGGTATCACGTGATCAAGTTTGTCTGTAGCTGGGAAGGTAGAACCCAGGGCAGGAGGCAGGAAGACAAGATGGACTCCTGCCATATAGGCCAGGCCAGAGAGAAAAGAGAAAGAGGTGGCCCAACCCCAGAGGGTGGTGGTAGGGATGGAGGGAAGAACTCAGATTTGAGAACTGCTAGAGTAGGAGGATAAACAGATCCAGGTGATTAATTGGGAGTGGCAGAGTGAGAGTCAAGGATGATGCTGAGGCCTCAGGGGAGGTGGCTGGGCAGGTACATTGTGTCCTCTGCAGCAGGGATACAGGAGAAGGAACAGAGAAGATGGAAAGTTCAGCTTTACCCTGTTGAGTTTGACACATTTCTTTTTGCTTTCTTTCTTTCTTTTTTTTTTGAGAGGGATAGTGAGAGAGAGGGAAAGAGAGAATCAGTTTTATTTAGTTTTTCATGTGGCCTTCGTTGCTCTGATACTTTGTTGTGTACGTGGTGCTGGGATTCGAACCCACGTTCTCGTGCATGCCAGGCAAGCACCATAACCGCTGAGCCACCACTCCAGCCCTGAGTTTGACACATTTCTTAAGAGGCATGTCTGCTCAACTGGCAGCTGGATGTTTCAGTCTGGGGTTGAGAAGTAAAATGTAGACCTGAAATATGGGGGGTGCAAGTCCTGTAGGTTAGTGAGTCCACCTAGGGAGAGTGTGAAAGGAGAAGAGTGTGCCCTGAAGAAACCAAGCATATATAGACTCCTTGAAGGAGACTGAGAAGGAGTGGCCAGTGAGGGAGGAGGGGATCCAAAAGTGTGTCATTGTGGAACCAGGGAAACAACAGGAGTGACCCAAGGACAGATGAGTGTCTGGGACTCAACAGGGCCACCTTGAAGTAGCACAGCCAGCTCTCATTAAGTGGTGTTGAGATGGGGTTTGCTAGGCTGAGGAGATGGAGAAGAAGGATGCCATGAGTGGACACTGCTTTTTCGAGAAGCTTCACTGTGAGATGGTTGGAATGGCTGTAACAAGAGCTGGCGAAGATCGGAGGTGAAGATGGAGAATGGCTGATGAGGGTCATGTGGAAGGAGAGTGCCAGAAGGAAGGTTAAAGTGAGAGAGATCAGGCAGTTGAGGGGGTGGGACCCAGAGCCCAAGCTGGGGGGATCCGCCTGGCATGGGAGGAAACCCAGGAGGACCTATAGTGTGAGCTTTGCAGCTGGCATGGAGCCAGGGGAGCCCCACCTCATTATCTCAGATCTTTCTGGAACACAACAGGCAGACTGTGCTGGAGAGTGAGGCAGCCTGGGAGGTTTGGGGAAGGAGGAGAAAGTTTGGAATTTGCAGCTGTGGAAGGTGAGTGAAAAAACTGAGGAAAAGATGGGGCAGGGATGGCAGTGCTGTATTGATGCCTCATGGGGTTAGAGACCCCATCACTGGTGGTCCCAACCCCACTGTGAGTCCTCAGCCCTCCTCTCTCACCTCTTGGGCTGGTCTCTCTCTTCACTGCTGTCCCCAAAACCTTTGATGCTCAGTTGCTGTCTCTGGCCACCTGATCCAGACATTGATTGCACAGATGCCAAGAGTCCTGCCCATGCTGAGCTCAAAGACCAGTAGATAAACCAACAATACAGCAACTGACAAGATCATTACAGGCAATATTGGGGCTGAAAGAGACAGCATGGGGTAGTGGCTGTAAGCGATCTCTCTGGAGCCAGAGCCTGGATTCCAATCCTGCTTCTGCAGTATGATATGCCTAACAGACAAGTCACCTGATCTCACTGTGACTCAGCTGCAAAGTGAAGAATATACCTTAAAAAGAAGACGCAAGGATTGCATTAGTTAATATCTGTAGAGCACTTTTCAAACTCTGCCCAGCACATTGAAAATACTATCCGTGAACTTTTTAAACAACAAGGTGAGGTCTGAAAAGTCACTTTGGATTGGCTGGTCAGGAACAGTTGTCCCATGGCACCCAAGATTCAATATTATTAGAAGCAGGTTTGTCCTATCCCCCTTCCTCTCTTCTGGGATTGGCCCTAGAACCTGCCTGTTGCCAGGTTCTAGGATGACCATAGCCATCTCCCTGCTGCCCTCCCCTCACCATCCTACCTTGTGCCTTATGGGCAGAGGTAGCAGAGTGGGATGAGCCAGGGGACGGGGAAGGGCCTCAGGAGTTCCTGGCTGACTTACCCATCCTTCTGTCTCTACAGTGCTGTGTTCTTTGCTACCTACTTGACCCTGGCTTGCTGTTCTGGACCCAGGTATGATAATGGCTTGAGGAGCAATTTGTTGAAATATGAGCAGGACCTTGACAGTCCTGACCCAGCCATGCCCGCCACCAGTGTGCTGTGCATCTCTGAGAAGGTCCCATTGCTCTCCAAGCCTCTGTCAAGAAGCCTGCCTCTCACTCCTTCACTTGGCACCTCCACGGTGTGGGGAAAGTTGGTAGACAGATGGCATCGTGGGGTATGGCTGAAGGAAGGATGTGGTAGTAGAGACCCCTCCCCACAGTGGCGACTGTCCTCTGAAGCCTGTGCTTGCCTTACAGGAGGCACTTCCCCTGGAACCTGATTCTGCTGACCATCTTTGTAAGTAACTGGGGTGAGCTGAGGACAGATGCTAAGTGCATATGGGGAAAGGGAAGCTTGAGCTTTGAGGACCAGGGTTTTGGGTTGAGGACATCCAATGTGAGGTTCCTGGGGGCAGGGGTGTTTTCACTCCATCTCTTACACTAAGACATCCCACCATCCCTTTCCAAGTGGGAAATGCCTTCTTCCCCTCTGCATTTACTGTCTGATCATTGTGCTTTTATTCTTAAGAAGTTCCTATGGGGTGTCCCAGAGGTATGGATCATGAAGAAGAGGGGGCTTTTACTGGGGGAAGAGCAGGGCTGCCTGAGAAAGGAAGGGACAGCAGGCCTGGGAGACCTTGTAGCTGGGTGGTAGTCCTGAACACAGTCCTGTATAGGGGTGAAGCTAACTCAGTGTTGAGGAGCATATGCACAAGATAGAGGTCTGAGCTGGACCTTGCTAGTACCTGAGCTCCCCCAAATCTGAGTACTGCAGCATTCCTTCTCCTACCTCTCTTTTCAGACCCTGTCTATGGCCTACCTCACTGGGATGTTGTCCAGGTAAAGGAGACAGGTGGTAGGAGAGGAGGGCCAGGCCTGAAGCCAGGAAGTGGCCAAACTGAGGGGAGCTGTGCCCAAATCCTGTCCTTCCTGGGAGCACTTAGATTGGGGAGGGGGCACAAGCAGCAGGAGACTTTGGCCTCAGGCACTCACCTGGCCAGTGGCTCCAGCACCAGGCTGGTTTGGTGGGGCAGTGGTGGGGAATGGTGAGGAGCAAGGAGATTCCTGTCAAGCTGCAACATGAAAGATCCCAGACTCGTTCTGGAAGTTACCTGAAAACTACCTCCAAGAATTTGCAGAAACTGCTGTGACCCCTACTGCCACCTGTTCAAGACCCTTCTAACATAATGAGTCTAAGTAGCTGGCCCAGAGGAGAGGCTGGGAAAGCTGAGGGAAGGAAAGGGAACAGGGTTGGGGAACAGGTCATGACATCAGGTCCTAGCAGAAGAGAGTGGCCTGTGGGGAGGGCTCAGGGACAGTAGAGCCCTTCTAGAGCTGACCCAGGCCCATGGTCCCCAGTTACTACAACACCACGTCTGTGCTGCTATGCCTGGGTATCACGGCGCTGGTCTGCCTGTCAGTCACCATCTTCAGCTTCCAGACCAAGGTCAGCAGGCAGGGGAAGGCACATGGGGCAGGGCTGGGACCAGGGCTGGGGAGAGGTAAAGGGAGACCTGGGAGAAGGAGGGGACACTGGGATCTGGGGGTGAGCTCCAGACCTTGGGCCTCATCCTCTGGCCAGCACACTGCCCGGGTGGGGCTCTGTGCCACCCCGGGCCCAGCGCTGACAGCTCTCCCTCCTGCAGTTTGACTTCACCTCCTGCCAGGGTGTGCTGTTCGTGCTGCTCATGACCCTCTTCTTCAGTGGACTCATCCTAGCCATCCTCCTACCCTTCCAATATGTGAGTCTGCGGGCAGTAGGCCCATGGGAGCCCAGGGAGGGACTGCTGCCTGGGGTCCTTCCCTCCTGTGTTCCCTCCTGTGGTTCCCCCTTATGTCCCAGGGCCAAAGCCCCACCAGCCTGCTGTCCTGTCCAGCTCCTGCTGGCACCTGCCTCTGGTGTGTTGGCAGTGTAAGCACGCGAACAAGGAGGCTTTTCTTGACAGGCCTGGGCACCTGCCCAGCCCCATGAGCTGCATCCGGCTTCACCTTTCCCCATCCTCCTCTGTAGGATGGAGGGGAGGATGAGGGGAAGGGGTGAAACAGGGGAGGACTCGCTGAGGTTTCTTGGGCCTCACCAGGCCTCAGTCAAATACAAAGAAGCAAAATCTCACTGGCCTAGCAGGTAGGAGATGGGACAAGGAGCCCATAGCAGACCTCACCCCAACAGAGCATCCACGGACTGGAGGCCAATTCTCAGCTCTTATAGGGATGTCCAGTTCACCCTGGGGATTGCCAACTGATGCTGCGGAAATTGGGGGCATCACAGGAGGGCTTCAAAATTTGAATCCTGGGAACCCAAGAGAGGAAGCAGTTGGACTCTGGTGGAAATTCATGGCTTAGCCATCCAGCCGCATTTGATACCAAGTGGAAGTGGACAAAGACTTGAACCCAGAGTTCCTGGTCTCCCACTTCCCCTTGTCTGCCAGGGTGGGGAAGGTATTCCTCATTGCCCCTTTCCCCACCTCTGTTCTGACCAGCCCCAGCCTCGGGCATTTGGCTCCCATTTCAGACATCAAGTTTGTTTCTGGCATTTCCTTGGCTCTTCCTAGGATCCTGTTGACAAAGGGAGGAGCCGGAGCTGGCCTGGGGGCCCTCTGTGTATCTAGGATGGAGAGGGGGGTTACAGGAAGAGGCCCCAGAACTTCAAAGAACCCTTTATTTACCCAGGTCTGGCTAATGAGATGCCTTTGTTTCTAGGAATCTTCCGGAAATATTCCTGGGAAAGCCCCACAGAGAACCAGGCTAATGTGGCACCTCCTGTGTGCATAATTTTCACACACACCTGGGTGTCCCTGGAACCTAAGGGGAGAACCCAGGGGAGCAGAGGTTGGGAGGGGCCATTGTTTTGGCCTCTGCAGGCAAGCCTGTCAGAGACTCCAGCTGGCAGAGACTTCAGACGGCCCCACATACCCTGAGTTCAAGTCTTTGTCCCCTTCCATCTAAGTCCCTTGCCCCCAAGGCAGAGCCAGGTTGTTCCCTGACAGAGGGACAGAAAACATAAGATTGGACAGAGATGAGCACAGGCTGGGAGGCAGGAGCAGCCTCAAGCCAGACCCAGCCTAGGAGGATGACAGGGCCCCAACTGGATGACTCATCCTCACCCAGCCTGAGCCTGGGGCTGTGTGTTGAGGGAAGACATACCAGGTTGGTTGGGAGCTCCCTGCCAGCAACTCCATGATTATTCTGGGGTCCCCCACCCACCCAAATACTGTGAGCACCCAGAGAATCAAAGACCCCCCTCAATCCAGGGGCTTCCTAGGGACCACTGGGGAGGGCCATCCCACATCCTCCATTCTCTAGACTGAACCCCACTCCTGACCCCTAAGCCTGTTGCCACTCTGGCCATCCCTAAGCCATTTTTCCTCTGCTCCACAGGTGCCCTGGCTGCACGCAGTCTATGCAGTGCTGGGAGCAGGCGTGTTTACGTTGGTGAGTTTGACCCAGCTCCCCAGGGACCACCTTCCCTGCCTTCTGATCATCTCCCCAGGTCCCTCTACCACCCCTGTCTTTCTTACAATCCCCCTGGAACTCTTTTGATGTGACTATGAGTAGTGTAGCTCAGTGCAGCATGCGGGGGAAATCTATCTGGTGTCCAAGATAGACCAGCTGACCTGGGCAAGGGGGATGGAAGATGGTAACCTCAGGATGAAAGCTGCAGAGCTGGGAGCAGGTGCTCCTCCCTGCTGGACTGGGCACTGCTTATGGAGGTACGAGTGTAGTAATGTCCTGCTATGTGGACCAAGTTAGTGTTGTTCTCCTAGGGATAATCTCAGAGCTAGGGAGATTCCAAGTACCCTGTGAAAGAGACACTGTCCAAGTGAGATTGTTCTCTACTGTTCTCACCAAACTGAGAGTGTTGAAAATGATGATGATGGTTATGGTAACAATAATAGTTAGTATTTTTTGAGCACTTGCTTCCCCCCAGCAAGCTTTCCATGTGTGCTTAATTCTTACCATTTTTAAGTCTGTAAGTTCTACTTTTACTAAACTAAGAAGAAGAAGCGGAAGAACAGAAATGTCATATAACATGCATTCTAGGAAATGGTAGGGCCAGACTGGAAACCCAGACCATCTGGCTCCAGAGTCCTGTTCAGGGTCAGAACTAGGTAGGGAGTGCCTAAAAGCAGATGACCAAGAGACTAGAGGTGACCTGGGACAGACACCTGCGCAGTGCAGCCCCGTGCAGGTCTTTTGCTCAGGTAGGCTCCAAGCACCTGAATGTAACAGTGCCCCAGGATCCAGTGGGCAAGTTGATGTTGATGACATCTTCTTGGAAAGGCATCCAAGGCAAACATCCACCAGAGTCTCCTCTCCCTCGCTGCAACATTCAGCTCAGCACATGGGCCGGTTTCCAGCTTAGTCGCAGGCTCTAGGGACTCACGGGTGACAGGATCTCCACCACAAATGGAGGCAGCATGGATGTTGCGAGAACTGCCTTTCACATCTAAAGCCTTGGGTGTTGAGGGGCTAGTACAGTCTTACTGCCAGTAAGGGAAAGATCTGGGACCAGGTGTCCTGTGTTCACCCTTAATGCTGTCTTCAGTGTCCCTATGGACACCCTCAAAGAGGATAGCTTCTTTTGGCTTAGGTTTGGGTAGAAAATGAGATCTCTCCAGCAATTTTTCCTCTCTTTCTTGCAACATGGGGGAAAGGACATGGATCAGAGCTGTGAGCCAAGATTGGGGGAATTAGATAGGGATCAAGCCAGAAATGGGGGTATGGGGATTCATGCCTTCACCTTTCTGCAGGTCTTATTGAGCATCTACTGTGTGTGAGGTGCTCTGCCACATATCTGAATGCCATGGTCAACAGGAAAAGCACAGTGTGTGACAGAGTAGCACTCAATGAATATTGCAGAATAAACCAATGACCTCCAGCCCTTGAATCTGAGGGCTGGAAGGGCTTGAAACTCCTAGCCTGTTCTTATAGATGAGCAAACCAATTTCAGAGAAGTCAGGTGATTAGTCCAAGGACTTCTGGCAAGATAATAGTAAATCAATTACATGTGGTCTTGGTCAAGATTAGGGTGCCAGTTTATCCCAGTTTACCTGGGATATTTCTCTTTTCAGCACTGGAAGTCCCACTTCTTGGGAGAACCTCCAAATCCTGAGCAAATTGGCATGGTTTTTCATCCAAAAGACTCATACTTCTCCTGGCTCCTGGGCTAGTACCCTCTCGGTCATATGCTCTAAAGAAAAGGATGGGCTGGAAGGAAATAAAGAGGGTGGCATTTTAGAAGAGCAAGCCTGAGCAGTAGTGTCTGGAGGCTTCAGAAGACAGCATTTGCCAGGGACACAAGATGGGTCAAGCCAGAGCAAGCGGAGTCGGCAGAGTTGGAGGAGGGTGAGCATTCATGCAGGGTTGGGATATCGCTTGGTTTGAAGAGGTTAAGGTCAAGGCAAGTGTGGGAGCTGGGCAGGGAGGTTGTACATACAGGTAGGGCTGGGTGAATGGTAAGCCCTTAAATCTGCTTAATAATCCCTTGTGTTATTAGAATAATAAAAATAATCCCAGTCATTTGTTCTACCCGCTATGTTCTGCAAATCACTTTCATTCATTCCTATTAGCTCACTGAATTGCCACCACAATCCAGCGAGGGAGGCATCACTGATGTTATTGTAAGAATTACCTTCCACAGGGAAATCCCCATGTGTTAAGGGGTGGGCACAGTCCCACAGCTGGTACAAGAGAGATCTAGGACCAGGACCCAGATGTCCTGTGTCCAGCCTGGTACCATTTCCAATACTCCTATAGTCATCCTCAGAGAGGACAGCTTCTATTGGTTTGGGGCTGTGGAGAAGCTGGGAAGGATCTCCAGCTATTTTTCTTCTCTCTTTCTTGCACCATCTTGCCCTCTCTACAGGATTGTTCCTATCACCATGGAGATGTGCTATAATTTCTCCCATCTGAAGGAAAAACCCATACAGCACTCCTAGTCTACAACCCCTAAAGCTCCTGTTCCATTCTCTGCTCCCCACATATAGCAAAACTCTTTAGAAGAGAATCTACACTCACCACCCCAATTCCTCTCCTTCATCTCTCTCTCCTTCCTCCTTTCCTCCCATTGTTTCTTCTCTCTCTCTCTCTCTCTCTCTCTGTGTGTGTGTGAGAGAGAGAGAGAGAGACTAAGGATTGAACCCAGGGCCATGTGCATGCTAAGCACTGCTCTATCTCTGAGCTACATTCCCAGCCCACTTAACCCTCTTTACAATGCTCTCATCCATATCACCAATGGCCTCCATGTGGCTAAATGCAGCTGTCACGTTTCAGTCTTCCTCTTGCCTGATGCTCAACACCGTTTGATGCAGTCATCTGTTCTCTCCCCTAGAAACATCATGTTTCCTTGGAGACATCCAGGCCAGGATCCTGCCCTGTTCCTTTTCCCTCTGCCCTCCCCCATTTCACCACCTGCCCTGGGTCCCTGCCTCTTCTCTCTCTGACCTCCCTCCCTAGGGGTCTCAGGCAGCCCTAGTGCTTTGAATACTATCTTTTATGCTGATAACTGTAAATTTACTTATCCAGCCTGGATCTTTCTCTTGAATTCCAGATTAGAATATCCAATTGCCTAGTGAGTGTCTCTATTTGAAGTCTAACAGACACCTCCAACAGAGCATGTGCAAAACTGACCACTATGCCTGGGTGCCTACTTCTCCTACAACCTTCCTCTTCTTCAGGTTGCTCAGGACAGATCCCTTGGTGACAACCTGGAAGCTTCACCTTTCCTTATACCCTACATGGGGCCCAGCAGCAAGTCCCATGGATCTACCTCCTATCCAGAACCTGACCATTTCTATCCACCTTCACAGCTCTGCCTGGTGCCAGTCACCATCATCTGCAAGCGAGCTTGCTGCAATGGCCTCCTGCAGGCTGCCCTGCTGGGCTCACAGGCTGTGCACCACACAGCAGTGAGCTAGGCCAAGTCCTTGGCATCCAGCGGTTGCTTCCCAAAGGCCATCTCTGACTTCCCCCTAACCCACTCTGCTACAGCCACCTTGCTGGCTACCTGAGCACAGCAGGATCACTCCGCACCCAGGGCCCCTGTGCCTGCCACTTTTCTACCCCTTGGGTGTCTTCTCAACTTTCGTTTTTTCTTTTTTTTAAGAGACATAGAGGGATAGTGGGATAAAGAGAGAGAGAGAGAGAATCAGTTTTATTTAGTTTTTCTTCTGATTTTCATTGCTCTGACACTTAGTTGTGCATTTGGTGCTGGGCTTTGAACCCGGATCCTCATGCATGCCAGGCAAGCACCGTAACCGCTGAGCCACTGCTTTATCCCCCTCTCAACTTTCTTTTGCCCTTCTTCAAGGGTTTGTTTCTTTTACAATACAGTGTGCCTGAGCACTCCAGTGTTGCTCCCTTCTTCCCCAAATTTAATTCTCTCTTTAGCATTTATCTTCTTCAGATATTCTATGTTATTTCCTGATCTGCCGTTCACTGTCTTTTCCCCTCCAACAAAATTTAGTTACTTGAGAGCAGGGTTTGGTCTGGTGTGTTCATTGCTGCAGCCCTGGCACCTCGCACAGTGCCTGGCACACAGCAGGCACCTGTAGATGTTTGTGGGATGAATGGATGCCTAAGAGGTGTGGCAGGGGTGGGGCTCGGCCCAATGAGGTGCTGAGATGGCACGAGTTGCACAGTTGAATTAGGCACAGCCTCAGTGCTCGCTGGTGAGTCACCAGGGAGGAGGAGGAGCTGCAGCGTCCAATTACCCGTTAATGTCTTATTAGGTTAATGTCCCGGAAGAGCTTGGTTGGGATCATCCCGCAGGTTGCATAAACCTGGTGGAGAGCACATGGGGGGATGGATCTGCCCGAAGGAGGCCCCTGGGTCTTATGGTGCCAGGGAAAGTTGAGGAGAGGAGCCTCCAGGCTCATTCCACTGTCTTCTTCTTAATTTCAGGTGGACAGGGGCCCCTCAGAGTTCACCCCATAAGAACTAAATTCCCCAGGCCTTTGCATTGGCCTCAGCTCAGAAGCACACCCTGGCCTTGTGCTGACCCTGCTTCCAGCATCCCTCTATCCTGCGGGATCTGCAGCCCCCTGGCTCGAACCCACTGCCCCCTGGTCTCCACTCACCCTTTATGTCATTCCCAACCCTAGCCTTTGTGGGGTGGATCCTCAGCACAATGGAGGGCTCTCCTAGCCCTGCAGCAGGTGAGAACTGGATATGCAAGAAAGGGGTGAAGAGAAGTGTCAGAGGAGGCCGCAGACCCCGAATGCGTCCCTCTCTCCCACTTCCTACCAGCCTGGGCTTTAGAAAGACTAGGAGAATCCAGTGACATTTCTCTCCTAGAAACCTCAGCCCCTGGCCTGAGACACTCTGCCATTTTTGAGGGCAGGGTCAGTCAGCTGGATTGCATTGCGATTCAGGGGGTGGAGATCCAAGGTTTCTTAGGACTCTGGTTCAGCCTTGAGGAACAGGTCCCTCCTAGGCTTCACCCACATCCAGCCTTGGTCAGGAGCCTTGAGTTTTCAGCACTCCCCGCCCGCCCCCCACCCTGCTGCTGAATTCAAATGCCAGGAGAAGTGGGTGAGTCAGCTAAGGCCAAGAAGCCACCCAAATTAGGAAGCCAAGTCCCACAGACCTAGGGAAGAAACTAGGCTAGGACTTTAGATATCAGACAACGAACCCTTTTGGAACAGAATCCTCCCCTCCTGTCCATCCTGGTTAGTTTGAGGACCATGGGAGCCACTGAGAGTTGATAAGCAGCATCACAGTCACCACACTTTAGGGAAGATTAGTGCAAAATCAAGTGGATCAGCCAGAGGCAGGGAAACCAGAGACCAGAGAGGAAGCTACTGCAGCATCCCAGTGTCAGGTAGAGGATGACAGGGAGAATGTGTGTGACCACAAGAAGAAGCCCAATGGAGGGGCAACTCTGGGACAGGAAGATGCTTTGTAGAGGTGCTGGGCCTCCAGCTCTGGGTGCTGACTCCAGACCATGGAATAAAGCACAGCCGTCACTCCTCAGCCCAGGGAGAAGAGGTATGGAGACACACACACACACACACACACACACACACACACACACAGAGCATTAACAGCCACACTGGATGAAAGCCCTGCTTTCCTGACTCAGCCCAGCATCTCTCTGTCCATTTCAAAGATGTGAAAATGGAGGCCTAGAGAGAGTCTCCAGATCCAGAGAATCCCTGTCAACTTGCTACCCGTAAGGCCAGCCTTTCAGCAGTTACTTGCATCCAGCCCCAATAGAAAACCTAAATTCCCCACACATGACCTGCTTAGGCCCCAACCCACAGCTTCTGGGTGCTTTAAGAAAAAAACACTCCAATCTCCCCCATCCCACCCCCTATCCTCCTCCACCAGTGCGGCTGTGATGGACACTCAGCCGCCTGTGCACTTGGAACAACACTGCAGAAGTGTGATGGCTGCACAAGTCCAAGGCCGCAGGATGATCTTAGGTGGATCTTTTTTGCTCAGTTTAGAGGCTCCTTTGTCTCTAGGGTTTACATAAGCCTGAAAGATCAGTGAGAACCTTCTATTTGTCACCACCCCTCTGCCACAGAAAGGAAACAGCCCTGTGGCCTCTCTGAGGCCTCACCTACATGGTGTGGAAGTTGAGTGGGGGTGGGGGCTACACTGACCCGGATGCCACATCCCCCCTCCCAGGCCTCACCTCAGTCTCACCTCTGATGGCTAATCCTCAGAACCAACGCCCTACACACACCTGGATGGTCAGGACAGCTTGACAGGGGAGGAAGTGAAAGAACTCCCTGCCATCTCCAAGGGAGGGAGTCTGAGGGAGGGGTGACTGGGAGGCCCTGTGGGCAGCAGGCAGGGTGGCGTCCAGGACATGGTTCTCCAGGGCAGAGCCAGGAAGCAGTAGTGTGGGGAGGACCAGGAGGAAGGTCTCCAGTTGGTCAGGGCACCCCCACCAAACTGCATTCAAGAAATGCTCATCCTTACCACTTTGTGACCTTGAACAGGTTTGTTTGTTTGATTCGGTACCAAGGATTGAACCTAGGGTGCTTAACCGTTGAACTACATCCCCAAAATTAAAAAGAAAATTTTGATTTTTAAATTTTGAAACAGTGTCTCACTAAGTTGCTCAGGGCCTTGCTAAATTGCTCAGTCTGTCTTTGAACTTGTGATCCTCCTGCCTCAGCCTCCCAGGTCACTGAGATTACAGGCCTAAGCCACCACGCCCAGCTAAACAAGTTACTTGACCTATCTGTGCTTCTGTTGCCTCATATAAAATCAGACCAATATTAACTACTTTGCAGGGCTGTTGTAAAGACTGAATAAGATTATATGCCAAAGGGAAAAAAGGAAACCTAGCACCTGGCACATGGAAGATGTAGCTTTTACTCTTTTGTAAATGTTAACCTTTTCATTTAGGGCACCAGGTTTTGGAGCCAGGGTACTGGGTTCAGTCCTCGGAGCCAACACCCTACTCAGGCCAGGATGATGGTCGGGACAGCCTGACAGGGAGGAAGTGAAAGAACCCAGGGCACCCAGCCCCCCAATACTAAAAATAATAAAATAAAATTAAAAAATGGAAAAAAAAAGAGTCCTCAACCCCACTCTCTAGTTCCGAAAGTGGGGGCAGGTGGGCGCAGCACTCTGCGTTGCCCAGGAAGGCTGTGTTCTGGAGCACGAACTCAGTTTGCTTTTCTTCCCACCTCTTCCATCTTCACACACACACACACACATATACACACACACACACACACCACGTTTGTTTCTCTTGGAATTTGGAATCAGACTTGAGCTGTCCACTTGGTTGTGTGAAGTGGGCAAGTTTCTTACACTCTGTGCCTCTGTCTCCTCAGCAAATGGTAGAAATGGTAATGTGACACCTGTCACAGAGACTGGTGGTGAGCGCTGAACAATGGAATTCATAAGCTCCGCTTTTGTGTTATTTTAACCCTTTTATTTTTAATTTCCAATTCCATAATTATTATAAATATATCTATTAAGGTATTTCATTTTTTTGAATCTTAAATATGGATAAAGCAAATGTCATTTTTTTAAAAGAGAGAGGGACAGTGGAGAGAGAGAGAGAGAAAGAGAGAAGCAATTTTTATTTAGTTTTTCTTGTGATTTTCGTTCCTCTGACACTTTGTTGTGTATGTGGTGATGGGGTTCCAACGGGCATACTCGTGCTTGCCAGGCAAGCACCATAACCGCCGAGCCTCCGCTCCAGCCCAAGCAAATGTCATTTTGACCATGTCCCTCACTGCCTTTCCTAGTGGTAACCATTGTGGACAGTTGTCTCTCCTTCCAGAATTTTCTATATAGATGTTTTCTACATAGATTCCTAAGATGGGCATAGTTTTGTTAAATCATACAATATGGATTTTATTTGTTTGTTTGTGTGTTTGTTTTTTAAAGAGAGAGAAGGACAGTGAGAAAGAGAGAATCAATTTTATTTAGTTTTTCATCTGGTTTTCATTGCTCTGACCCATTCTTGCACATGCCAGACAAACGCCGTAACTGTTGAGCCACATTCCAGCCCCACAATATGGATTTTTTAAAAATGGAAAAACAAACAACTTGTTTTTTCTCATAGTAGTATATATCAGGGATGTTTCCGCCTCGGTACTCCTGCAGTTGATTTAACTGTCCCCTGTTGATAGTTGGGCTATTTCCAGCAAATCACTGTTAGAACAAAGGGTGTGAGAAGGGCTAGGGTGTGCTGCTCGGTGCACCATGCTGGCATTTCTGTAGGACGGATGCGGTTCACGTGCTCGTTTTTATGCTAGTTCAACACATTGCAACCCCAGCTCTTTGCATGCAGTGCCTGTGTGTTGGATGCTCCCAACTGGCCTTTTCATGGTGTGGCTCTCCTAGAGCACCTCAGCCTCACCTCTGAGGCCACATTCAGTGTCAGGCCAGATGTGTGACCAGGGACTCTGAGCAGGTACATCCCTGGACAGTGGGGGAACAAGGAAAGTTTTCCTTGGCCCTTCTGCTCCTTGTGTGGGTCCCTCCATGTCTCCCTGCAGGCTCGCTCTTCTCCCAGCCCCACCAGAATAGGAAGTGGGTAATGTGGTTCCAGTGCTAGATAAGTGACCATCAGCAAATCACTTGCTTCTCTGAGATTTCTTGCTTCATATGTAAACCAATGACATTGCCCACCTTCCAGGGCAAATTGGGAAAGTGAGATGATTTATAGTATTAGCCCAGGTGAGGACTATTCCTACTTAAGTTAATAGTATCCTTGTCCCACTTCTTTCTCTTGCTCCATCTCACGTGGTCCTTCTGAGTGTCTCAGGTTCAGTGGGGTACTAACTCAAGCACCTGCTGTCCTTTTAGATGTTAGCAGTCAACTCAGTTTTTAGTTCTTAATTAAAAATATTAGTTGCCAACTAAGATGTTAACTGTAACCAAGACATCTGCTCCCAGCTCAGACACTAGTTAACAGCACTTCCTGTCACACAGGGAGATAGCAGTAGACTACTTTCCCCTGTGATGAATACATACTCATAACAAAATCTCTGATAATTTCTTTTGCCCTCATTAAATGGACAGTTCTATGAGGGCAACTTCACCAGAACATAGTAGGTGCTCAGTAAATATTGTTGAGGATGAATGTGTGACTTATGGGCATGAGGTTGCAGTATGGGTGGTACCAGCAGAGGGTTGAAATTCAGGACAGGCCGTAGCAGATAGCACCTAGTAGATAAGCATCCATGGCCTTAAGCCAATGGCAGGGGCACAAATCCTTCCATTCCTCTCCTCTCCAAGAGAAAAGCCAGCTGGCTGCTCTAGGCGGCCTTCTTGGGTGGGTGCTTCTTGAAGGAGCCAGCCCCAGACCTGATCAGGTCCAAGCCTTCTAGGTTGAGGGATTCAATTTCATTAGCTCACCCAGGGGTGACCAGGCTCTGGGAAGTCAACCAAGCAAGCTACTGATTGATAAGCCAGATCAGCAATTTATTAACTTATGCTGGCAGCTGTGACTGTTAAATAGCCTGTAGCATTTGAATTGGTCGCTCTGCTTGCTTGTTATCTCTGCAGAGGGAGAATGTACTTGGGAATCCAAATCAAATTCAGCAGAGTAGAATAAAGTAAAATGAAACTAAAGTATTATCATAGTTGATAGCGCTGTATACTGTCATATACAGTGTCCCATTGTCATGTAACTGTCCCATTTTGTAGATGTGGACACTGAGGTCACATGGAGGCATTCTTGCTGCAGTCCCACATTCCTAGCTGCCTTTCCCTCGGTGCTGCTGGGCTCAGGAACCTGACACACCCATGCAGGCTCCCCTCGGCCCTGGCTGTGGTTCCCCTTTGCCTTCTGTTAAGGCCACACAGCTTCCCCTAGGAACATTTCTGCCTCCCTAATGAGATGCAGGAGCCACCTGGGTCTCATCAGCAGTGTCTGCCTGTCCTCAAGAGGGCATTTCTTCTTCTGCAGATAATAACAATAAAACCTCAGTAATAGCTACCATTCATTAAGTACTGACCATGTGCCAGGCTCTGTGCCAGGCACCCTGCATGTGTCATCTCCCTCTCATGACAACCTCAGGAGGCAAGTATTCCCATCTCCCTTTCACAGCTAGGGACTCCGGCTCAGAGAGATTAGCTGCCTTGCCTGGGTCCCCCAGCTAGTGAGTGGCAGGCTGACCCTGGAGACTGAACTCGTAATTGTCCCCAACACCCCACCCTCAAGCATGTGCCTTCATGTCCCACTTGCTAGAGTTGCTCCCTTTTGGAGCCTCTGGTAACTGTGCATTGGGGGCATTAGCACAGAGGCAGGGCTTCTCCCAGGATTCCATGGGGCTACCTCTAAAGCAACTCCAAGGAATCAGTCCTGGGAGTCAAGGAGCCTGGCTGTGGTGAAGGAAAGGGAACAGGGCAGACTCTCAGTCTCCAGAGCAAAGTGCAAGTTTCAAGGGCAGGCCCCATCCCCTTTGTCCTCTTTCCCTTCCCATATTGCTCCTGTCACAATGAATTCCTCACCAGGCTTCTCAAGTCCTCAGGGCTCCTCTAAGTTCTTCTCAGTCTAGCAAACTCCAACTCATCCTTCAAATAAACTGTCACCACTGCTGGGGCACTCTCCTCCTGTTCAATCAGGAGCGCCCTCCTCCATAGCCCTAATTAAAGTGTGTACTAGGTTTTCTCATAGTTATCTGTGTCCCCCTCTCTAAGGCATGAGCTTTTCCAAGGCAGGCGTAGCTTTGTGTCCCTTGTTGTCTCTTCAGCTTTCAGCAAGTCCCCAGCATGCAACTGTCACTCCATGAATAGTTGTTGTATAATGAATGAGTTTCAGATGACCCTAGGAA
Source organism: Aplodontia rufa (assembly GCA_004027875.1). Taxonomy (NCBI): domain Eukaryota; kingdom Metazoa; phylum Chordata; class Mammalia; order Rodentia; family Aplodontiidae; genus Aplodontia; species Aplodontia rufa. The sequence continues at coordinate 75,552 of PVKS010002737.1, read as the reverse complement.
CACAGGTCTTCCATACACAAGTGGTGGAAGAGCTGGGCACAGCCCAGTTAACAAGAATGTGAATGTGTGAATGGGTTCAAAGAATTCCAATCCCACATGGACGAGTGCTGCTTACCCTTTGAGACACTGGTGGACTTTTTGGCCTCTCTCCCCAGAAAGGTGCACCCTGCTTACCAAATTCCATATGCTATTTATTGAGGGGTTCTGCTGCCTGGGCTTAAACCCCAGAGGAAAGCTATGTGGGAGGAGAGGGAGTCACTGTGGCAAGGCCTGGTAGGAGCAGCAGTGGCACTATCCCTAAGGAAATCTGTTTAGTCCATTAGGCCACAAAGGTGCCCCACGGGAGAGCCTGTTCCCTGGGAGGAAATGCCTTAACCCCGGGAGCTACCAGTGAGCAGTGGAGCAGAGTAGTTAAGACTAGGCACTCTAGAGCCAGCCTGCTCAGGTTCAAATCCTGGGCTTGCCACTTCCCAGCTGAGTAAACTGGCCCGAGTTTCCTCAGGGATAGTAAGTCCTACTGGAAGGGAACGTTAATAGGACTAAATGGGCTGATGGCTGTAAAGCACCAACAAAACTCAGTCCCTGCTTTTATTGCCTAAAACATTCATTCATCTCTAGCGAAGAGTAGGGCCTGCGAGGATGGCAAGACCAGGCTCAGCTTGAAGGTTCCCTCCTCCAGGAAGCCTTCCCTAACTCTCTCCACACTCATCACACTAACCCTCATTTCCCACTGGACACGGAGCTTTCCAATGCCAGGGATACCATCTCTATTGCTCTCTGCTATACCTGTGTCTGGAACATAGTAGATGCTCAGTAAATAGGTATTGAATAGAATTACATAAAAGGGTCACTGCACATCCGGGCAGCAGGTTAAAAAAAAAAGTCAGGGTGGCCTGAGTGTGGCAGCTGGCCTGCCTCAGTGTCTCGCTGACTGGACCTCTGACCTCTCTCTCTCCTCCTTTTCCCCAGTTCCTGGCATTTGACACCCAGTTGCTGATGGGTAACCGACGCCACTCGCTGAGCCCAGAGGAGTATATTTTTGGAGCCCTCAACATTTACCTAGACATTATCTATATCTTCACCTTCTTCCTGCAGCTTTTTGGCACCAACCGGGAATGAAGACCCTCCCCACCCCCACCTTCCTCCAGAGAATGCCCCCTCCCTGTCCTTTGACCCTTCCCGTGCTCCTGCAAAAGCAGACATAAAACCTTACTGCAGCCAGCCTGTGGCCAGCCACTCTCCCTTGGCCCACCTCATCTGATCCTTTGCAGCTTGTACATAGAGCATCCTTTGGGGCCTGAGGAACTGAGGCCATATCATCCCTTTGCTACCCCCTGCCCCCCAAGTACATTTTCCAAACCTCTCTGGGTTTGAGGACCCAAGGGACAAGTGGGAGGAGCATAGCAGAATCTCAGAGGTGGGAAGAGACCCTAAGAAGCCTGACAGACGCCTGTACCCCCACTGGGATTCCCCCAAGGCTATCACAACCAGGTGACTCTGTAGCACACCTTGCTACAGCCAGTCTACCCCCTTTTCTCTCTTACGGGTCAAGCATTGGCATTGACACTTTATAAGGAAACGGGTGGGGAAAAACACTGGGAGATGAAGGGAAGGTGTCCCCAGGCTGCCATCTTCTCAACTCCAGGACTAGTGGCTTGTTCTGGAGACTTGGGCCCCAGAGCTGAGGGCAATGGAAAAGGGTCAGGAAGCCCAGTGCCTCTGCTTCTTGCCTTGGTTAGACCTCCTGGGAGCACTGTAGGGCAGGAGATAGGGGCAGGAGGACCTGTTCCTGAGGGCCTATCCTGGATTTCCAGGGAGGTAGAGGCAAGGAAGCCAAGTGGAGGGTCTGGGCTGTGCAGTATGGGCACTCTACCTAGCCTGTGTCCTGGGAGGTGTTTAGGATGGTAGTACTAAGACCCACATCTTCTCACTGTCTTTTCTATCCCCTTCCCTGTGGCTGCTCCCACAGGCCTGAAGAGGAGCAAGGTGTGCTTGGGCCCTCTGGCTGGCTGTTCTGTGGAGGAGGCAGTTCTAGCTGCTGGGCCAGCCCCACGTGGAGGGATCTTTCCCTGCCCCCAGCCCTAACCTGAAGTTGTGTTCAAGTCTCTTCTGTACCTCTTATTTCCTAGGCCCTGCCCCATCTGCTGCCACTTGCTGGCTTATCCCCAGCCAGGCCACCTGAGGCCTTAAAAGTTAGCAGTGTCCCACATCCCTTCCCCCAGCTTCCCTGGCCCTCACTCAGCCCAGTGTCCCTGAACTCCCACCCCCTCCCTTATCTCTACATTTCTCCAATTTGGAAGCTGTCCAGCTGATGCTAAAAGCAGGGGCCAATTGCTTGAGCCGGTCCCATGTGATGAGGGCAGGGTTCCTTATCAGCCTCCAGGTGGCTGGGATCTCAGGCAGGGTGTGCGTCAGCCACCCGGCCCCTGGCTAGGTGCCAGCTAGGGAGGGCAACAGGGGGCCAAACCCGGAGTAGTGTGCAGCCAGTATGTGCACGCGACAAACTCTGAGCCAGTGGAAAGTTACTGGGTGGAGGTGAGGAGACTCTGAGTAGATGCCAGGACCCTCCCCCTAGGTCTGTCTTTCCTGGGCGCTCTCCTCTTCATCCTATGCTGGGGACCTTGTCTGCCCCTAGAAGAGGTGACTAGGTATATTATCTATCCATTCTCTACCCCACCCCTCTCCACCCTTCCTGCTTATAGCTTTCAAGAAATATTGCAGAAGCATTTGAAGTTTTATTCTATCTTGGGTATTTTGAGAAAAGAAGGAACCAAGAACCAGCAGGTGGTATGTGTGAGGTAAAGGCCATCAGGGCATGGGAGGGTGGGAGGTGTACACTGTGTGCTGGTCTAAATTAGTCCATTGCAGCAGTCCAGTCCTACAGAGGCAACCTCTGCACATCTCTTCTGCAGGGGGCAAAGCCAAAGTGCTCTGAAAGGCTTGATAGAGTCCAAGGTCAGACAGCTAGCAGTGGTGTGTCTGGGGTTCAAGTCCATGGCTGCCTCACTCAGGAGGCATCACTCTTGCCTTCCAGTCTGAAGGCAAGAATGAGACTGCATGAGAGTCCATAAGGGTGGTGGTCAAGCCCCAACATCTCTTGGGATTTGCGCTCCATGATGCCACCTACTTCCCCCACCCCCACCCCCAGCCGCTGCTAGTAGATTTTGCACTGTGAGGTTTCCACCTCGTGGCTAACAGCTGGGACACAGGATTTCTTGTTTCTGATCATTAACCTCACTGCTAATGGGCTCGTGGTCACTGGCAAGTGATTGTTTTCCTATCTGCAAGATGTAAGTCTTTGGCTAGTATGTGGCAGGGAGAAAGAAGCACCAGAACACTTACTTCCCTGACTTCCTCACCCAGTTGACATCCCTCTCCGAATCTCTGGCCTCAATACTAGGAGGGCTTAACCCCTCTCCCTGGTCATTGACCTGCCACTTCCACACTGCACAGCTTCCCAGAATTCACTTGTCCAAATCCTCCTCTTCCTGCAGAACCTTCCTTCTTTATGCGGAACCTGGGGGTGGAGAAATTTTTCCAAGGTTGAGCTCCAAAAGATTGGGGAAAAGGCAAGCCCTCAGCCATAAATAACGTGTGTGACCTAGGCACGAACCACAGCAAATCAAAGATGACTCCTCTGAGGAGGTGGCTAGGCCCAGCAGAGGATGCTGCAGTCTTCTACCCTGGATCCTGAGGAGAGTCCAGGGCATCACAGAGCTGACAGCAAGATCAGAACTGAAGTCTGTGTGTCCCCCCAGGACACACATGAGTGAGGAGCCCCAGGAACACCTGGATGGGGCTTGGAAGGAGGAAGGGCAGGGAACAGGAATGCAGGATTACAGGAAACCAAATCTGGGCAGGTGCCACAAGCTGTGGAGGAGGAAGGACTCTGCAGGGCCCTCATATTTTTGGCTTGGGTGGGGCTGGACTTGGGAAGGGGTAGATTGGATTATATGAAGCTAGAGAAAGCCAGGAACCTGACCATCTGTGATGTGAGGCCGGAAGTCTCCTGAGGAGGGGTTATAGACAAGGAGATCTTCTCTGGACGCTGCAGATCAGAGCTAGGGAGGCACACAGAGGTCCCCGGGGTTCTCCACACCAGTTGCTGGGTACATGCATGGCTCCTTCTGTATATCCTAGGGAAGCCCAAGGGTGTGGTTGTTCAGTTTCCTACTCTTCATCCTGGGGGATTCAGGATCAGATATACCCTTCATTCCAGAAGTTTGTGTATTTCCTTTCAGATATACCCTTCATTCCAGAAGTTTGTGTATTTCCTTCCCTGGTCCACCTGGGAACAAGGTGGCTTATCTGTCCAGAGTAGAATGGGATTTTACACAAGCACTTTGCTGCCCTCCTGTGGCTTCTAGAGGAGAAGCTGCTGCTGGTGGTGAGGGACAGGACCTGGCTGCTGGCTTTCCCAATTAGCAACCCTCCTAGTCCTGTCTTCTCAGCAGCACTGGCTGGTTTTTTTGTTTTTTTATTTTTTTGTCTAATGACTGTCACATCTCTCAGACGCTGTTTACCTGTCTGCTGAAAACCACCCCTACATCACCCCTGCCCTGAGCTGCCCCCGAAGTTCTGAGGGCAGAGACTCAGCAGCAGGGATGTGGGCTTCTCTGCCACAGCTCAACACAACTGCTGCCCTTCCGGCCTCAGCTCCTCCAAGGTCCCTGGCCTGCACCTTTTCTCTTCCCTGGTCTCACTTTCCTGGGTTCTGTGATTGACTGAAGATAAGAATAAAAGCAGTTATGACATCTGAACTGATTTGTTTGATTATCTTTTGCTTGTGGCCTCAGATGGCTCCTGGAGCCTATGCAAGGCTTTACTCAGAGCAATGAGAAAGCTCTGTGTGTTTCTCCCAGCGGCTACATTTGAATTAAATCCCCACTTTTATGTGCCTATGAAAAAGGTGACTGCTCTTTCATCTCAATAAACGCTTTCCAGAGGTCTTAGGATTGCGGAACTGGAAGGATTCCCTGAACGGCTTCTCTGCATCAAGGCTCACCCCATCTATGGAAGCCTATTCTTTTGTGGGCAAGTCTGTTAGATTCTTATTTTGAAAGAAAATCTGTTTCCCTAAAAGGAAAGTCTACATTGCTCCCAGATAGATCTCCCACAGTGACAGCTTTAAAAATTATAGAGCTCCTAGAAGCAGTCTTGTTCACCTAGAACCCACAAGATTTATGGCACACAGTCTCAATAAGCAATGCTCACCAGCTCCCAGCAAAGTGGGGATTGAACCCAGGGGTGTACCACCGAGCTACACCACCAGACATCTATTTTTTTTTTAAGAGAAAGTGTGAAAAAGAGAATTTTATTTATTTTTTCAACTGGCCTTTGTTTCTCCAACACTCAGTTGTATATGTGGTGCTGGGGTTCTAACCCGGGTCCTTGCAAGACAAGCACTGCCTCCAACCACTGAGCCACCGCTTCAGTCCAATTTTTTTTATTTTTTATTTTGAGACATCTCACTTGGTTGCCAGCATTGGCCTTGAACTTGTGATCCTCCTGCCTCAGCCTTCTGAGCCACTCAAAGCAATTTTTGAATGAAGGAAAGAATATACTCCAACCTTTTTTTTTTTTAACGTAGGAGGAAACCATGGAGCAGAAGTTGCAATGACTTGTCAAAGTTTATGCGCAAATTACTTATTGGGAGTAGGATTAGAAGACACACGAGTTAATGATTACATCACCAGTTCCTGTGGGGAACTTGGGACTGGGGGCAGTATGTGGGAGGGAACACCACTACACTGGAACAGTAAGGGACATTATCCTTTGTCTCTGACAAGATTTTGGTATAAATTCAGCTACAATGGAGGTGATCAATACTGTAGAGTATACTTGACTCCCATGAGAAGCCATAATATATTCAGGCAGGCATATAAATATAGCAATTTCAATAATTAAAATACATGTACATGGTCATTTATATCTGTAGCATGAGATAATTACAGAAGAGACGTGTTTAAACTACTGTTATTATGTATGCACATATGAATGTGAAGCAACAAATGTAACACTATGTTGAACCAATAATTTTAAAAATATATAAAATGGAAAAAAATCAGCTACAAGGAAAGAAGCAGGAGCTAGAGTGAGGGAGTTGTAGAGAAAATAACTTTTTATACAAAGGACTTCTGTAGACTGTGAGAGATAGGAGAAAAGAAGATGCCAACCATGTCACGGGAGAGAAACACGCACAACTTGAGACCACATAGCCTAGTGTCCCAAGTGAACACTCCTCATTGTACCCCCAGCGAGCAGCCCATGTACAGCTATTGGAACGGAGGAGGGGGAGGCCTCTGAATCAGGGATTGGTGGTAAAAGGTGGAGGGTCAGGAAAGGGTGGGACGGAAAGGAAGGCACAGTGTAGATTGAGTGGAGGTCACCCTGGACTCTAGAAGCTGGAGGCATTTCTAGAACCCAGCTTCTAGAACAATCTGTTCTAGAAACGCCTCCAGCTTCTTGAGCCCCTTGGCCTCCCCTGTCTCCTACCCAGTCTGTTAGTTTCTGGGGTCTGCTCTAACAAATCACTGCACCACAAATCAGGTGGCTTAAAACATCACACACAGGGCTGGAGTGGTGGCTCAGTGGTTAAAGCACTTGCCTTGCATGCGCGAGTACATGGGTTCAAACCCCAGCACCACGTACACAGCTAAGTGTCGGAGCAACGAAGGCAACATGAAAAGCTAAAAAAATTGTTTCTCTTTCTCTCTCACCATCCCCCTCTCTTTTTAAAAAACAAACAAAACATATACGTTATAGGCATGGTGGTGCACACCTATAATCCCAGGGACTAAGGACGCTGAGGCAGGAGGATTGCAAATTCAAGGTCAGCCTCAGCAATTTAACGAGGCCCTTAAGCAACTTAGTGGGACTCTGTCTCAAAATAATAAAAACTGGGGGTCTAGCTTGGTGGTAAAGCACCCCTGGATTCAATCCCCGTCATCAAACAACAACAACAAAATAAACAATTATTCTACCACAGCTGTGCAGCTAGAAGCCTGAAATCAAAGTGTCAGCAAAGCTGGTTCTTTCTGGAGGCTCTGAGAGAGAGTCTCCTAACCTCTGGCAGCTGCTGGCAATTCTTGGCGTTCCTTGGCTCCAGACTTGGCCTCCACCTACACGAGGCCTTTCCCCCCTGAATCTCTGTCTCAAATCTCCCTCTCCTTTCTCTTAAAAGCAAACCTGCCTTTGGATTTAAGGTTTATGGTAAATCCAGGATAATGACCTCAAGATTCTAATTTATTTATTTTTCTCAGTACTGGAGATTGAACCCAGGGTCTCATGCATACTACGAAAGCACTCTACCACTGAGCTATATACCCAGCCCTTTTTATAAGCTTTATTTTGAGCCAGGTATGGTTTCATAAATCTATAATCCTAACTGCTGGGAAGGCTGAAGTAGGAGGATCACACCCTAGGTTCAATCCCCAGTATCACTAAATAAATAAATTTTATTTTGAGGTAGGATCTCACAAAGTCGCTCAGGCTGGCCCAGATTTTTGATCCTTCTAAGTGGCTGAGATTACAGGTGTGCATCACAGTACCTGACTTCAAGATCCTTATTTCCAAAAAAGGGCACATTCACCAGTACAGGGTTTTAGGACTTTGGCATATCTCTTTGTGGGGCTGCTATCCATCCACTCCCTTCAGGCAGCCTCTATACAAGAGGTGGCCTCCACATACCCCTCTCTACCCACCATTGGGAGAGTCTCCATTCTTCATTCCCATTTCCCAAACCCCAGTGAAGCTGGGAGAAATTCCAGAGCTGAGCAACCTGATCCAGCTCACATATACCATCTGTCTTTACTCAAGTCTGGTTAGTCCCAGCAAACCTGTTTGCCCTCTCATGGATTATGCCCACACACACACACACCCCAGAGATGGCTAAGATACTTTCTTCCCAGCCTCCAACCCCAACTCCTCTCCAGGATCTCTCTTTTTTTTGGGAAAACCTTGCAAAAGCAATGAGCCTCACACTGTCCCTCACTACTTCAATTCCTCTTTGTTAACTTCTGTTTTCTTCTAAACTCAAGAAGAAGCCCAAGTGCCCTAAGGTTGCCATGTTGGAGAGGCCAAATGGAGGTGGTTGCCAAGAAACCTGGCTGAGCCCAGCCTTCCAGCAATGCTCACCAAGGTGGCTGCCATATGATGGAAAAAGTCACCTTGGAAGTGGATTCTCCAACTTCAGCTGTTCCTGTTATGGTTTAGATCTAGAATGTCCCCCAAAGACTGTGTGTTGAAAGCATGGTCCCCAATGCAGCAAGGTTCAGAGGTGGGCATTTAGGCAATTGGGTCGTAATAGCTGAATGGACTCCTGGGAGGTGGAAGCAAGTTGGAGAAAGTAGGTCACTGAGGGCATGTCCTGGAAGGGTTTATCTTCTATCCAGCCCCTTTCTTTCTGCTTCCTGATTACCATAAGCTGAGCAGCTTTCCTCTGCCATACCCTTCCCCATAATGTTCTACTTCACCTCAGGGCCAAAGAAATGGAGCCAGTTGACCTGAAATTGTGAACCAAAATAAATCTTTCCTCTAAGTTGTTCTTGTCAGGTATTTTGGTCACAACAATGACAAGTTGACTAATACAAACCCTCAGTCCTTTGAGTCTAACCAGTTGAGGTCTAAGACATCATGGAACATAGGGGAATGTTCCTTCCATGCCCTGTCCAAATCCTAAGCTACACAATTCAGGAGCATTATGAAAGTGGAAAAGGCCTTGAGGAGTCTGCAGGCAAAGGAAAGCTCAACGGAAAGTCAAGGATAATGCTATGGAACCTGGAGAAACAAACCCTTGTTACACGGTGGTGGAAAGTTTAGCAAAACTTTTATCTATATTAATATTAAAAACAGAAAAAGTACCTAACTGAAGGCTCTGGCTAGGATTTCCAGGCAAAACAGTGACCATATCGGTTGGCTTATTTTGGCTTTGAATCATAAGATACAGATAAGAAGAAGAAGAAGAAGGGGAAAAAACCCTTAAGAAGTCAAGAAGGAATGGTTCTATTCCTAAGCAGAAATTGGAGGAGGACAAGGAGCAAAGCCACGATACTGTCAGAAAAATAGTCTCCAGGTAGAGATGAAGCCAAGGGTGTGACTGTAATACCAGTAGTTAAAATATCAGAATGCTCTAGTATGGTACCTCAAAGAACCTTTCAGACCAAAATTCTCCTAAGGATCTTAAAAGCATTTGTTGCAGAACCATCACAGTAAACAATAGGGCTTCTAAGTATCCTAAAGATATATTATCCCTCAGCAGCCTCATTGGCTCAAGACAGAGAAGGTCTTGTCTTAAAAACACTTAGTAAGACTTTTATCTAATGGAATGATTCCCCCAATAAGTTCACAGAAAAACCACAAACTTTTAAAGACAATTGTATTGGCAGAAGCACTATTATCTTACACTAAAAGGGACAGACAAAACACCAAATAAAAAGACTCCAGAATTTCTTTTCTTTTTTTCTTTTTTCTTTTTTTTTAAGAGAGAGGGACAGTGAGAGAGAAAGAGAGAAACAATTTTTATTTAGTTTTTCATGTGGCCCTTGTTGCTCTGAGACTTCGCTGTGTTCGTGGGTGCTGGGGTTTGAACTTGTGCACTTGCGCATGCCGGTCAAGCATCGTAACTGCAGAGACACCGCTCCAGCCCCAAGACTCCTGAATTTCTACAAGCAGGAAGCAGGCTGAGAAATTACTCAACTGCAAAAGTATGGGCTATATCCTTTGGAAAAGAGAAGGAGACTCAAAAGACCAAGAGGCTAGAGGGGAAAGTTAATAGCCACAGAGAATTGTTGACAGGGAGCAATTTGGGGCCTAATCAAAGAACTGATTATTACCAAAGCTAAGGAGCCATAATTTAGATGTGATTCTCGACCTCACGGCTAAGGCTGATGCTGTAATGATACTATATTTGGGGATGCTTGGGAGGAAGTGAGTATATTTTGCCAGAGGCCAGAGAGAAGCCTGGGGCAATTTAAAACAATCAGACTCCTTTCACCAATGTGATAGAAATAATACTGTGTTATTATTTTCTTTTTCTTTTCTTTTTTTTAAGAGAGAGGGACAGTGAGAGAAAGAATCAATTTTAGTTAGATTTCATGTGACTTTCTTTTACTCTGACACTTCATTGTGTACATGGTGCTGGGGTTCAAACCTGCATCCTTGTGCATGCCAGGCAAGTGCCATAGCTGCTGAGCCATCACTCCCACCCCATATTGTGTGATTTTCAAGAACTCTCTGGCCCAGAAATTCTGGCAAACTGAAGTCCTGGGTGGACTCTGATTGGCCCTCCTTGGGTCAGGAGCTCTCCTCTGGACCAATGGTACTAGGATGAAATGCACTCACCTGATTGGTGTGGGCTATATAATAGTTCATCCCTGTAGCTGCCCTCATTGTCCAGGGGAGTAAGGGACATTTTACCAAAGGAAAATCAGAATGTGCTTCCTTGGAGAAAGTTGGATGCCAAGCGTGCAAAAACAATACATGACCCCCCACTACAAGAGAGAGACCCTGTCCTCAAGGAAGCCAAGTGCTGCAGATATGACAGGAAGTGCCCATAACATGTCATGTGCCAGGCTAGTACAGTTGGATGGGGAGAGTGTTGAAGTAACTGCTTCAAGACGTTTGAGTGGAGTCTTAAAGGATGAGCAGATTTTAATCAAGCAGACAAGAGAAAAAAGGCCTTCTAATGTTGGGTACAACTTGAACAACAACTTGAACTTCGACAGCGAACTTTGGAGTGTTAAAATGGTAAGGTATGGCAAGCTGTTGGGTGTACCTAGAGCACATAGTGGACGGAAGGGAGTGACGAAAGATCACCACTGAGAAGAATCAGTTTTGGATGACCTGCCAAGGAGTTAAACTAGATTCTGTATGCAGGAGGATGGTTAAGCAAAGAAGTGACCAAGTTAGATATGTATCTGGGAACAACTCTGGAAGATAATTTGGCAACATTCATCAAGTGACTTTAGAGTCATGTACCCTTTGGCCCAGAAATCCTATTTCTAGATATTTGTCCTAAATAGATAAATGAACAAATGCCAAAGAAAACAAGAATGTCCTTTGAAGTACTATTCATAAGAGTGAATGCTGGGAAAAACAAATATTAAACAATAGGGACTGTTTAACAAATCAGTTTGTTAAACATTTGTTAAACATTTATTCTAGTAAACATTTAGCAGCCATTAAAAATGATGATACGGGTAAATATTTACCCAGTCGCAAAACTGAATAACATTAAATTTAAAAACAAACTGCAGGAGGCCAGAAGCAGAGAAGCATCAATGGAGTGACATGAACATGTCGGTCTCGTCATCTCAAGAGGGATGTGGGTGTGCTGGTTGGTGAGATGAAACATTTGGCACCAGCGAATCAAACTCCACTTTGGGAAGCAGTTGTGACTGGGTGTGACACAGAGACCAAGATCACTGTTAAGAAATGTTCTCAACAGCATGTTGAAAGCAGTGTAACAAGGGATATGTCAAGGTAAATCGGGTTGGAGTCAATCCCACCAGTACTGACTCAGTCATAATTGGAAGGGACCAACCCGCTGATCTAGAGCTCCAGCCCCCACACGTAGTTTTTTTTTTTTAAGCTTCTTTTTTTTTTAAGAGAGAGGGACAGTGAGAGAGACAGAGAAAGAGAGAAACAACTTTATTTAGTTTTTTCGCATGGCCTTAGTTGCTCCAACACTCAGTTGTGTATGTGGTGCTGGGGTTTGAACCTGGGTCCTCGTGCTTGCCAGGCAAGCGCCGAAACCGCTGAGCCACCACTCCAGCCCCCCCACACGTAGTTTTTCTTAACAGGTTTCTTTTACTGAGCATGTTTTCTAGAGTCATCATGTTGTAGCATGTATCAACACTTTATTCTTTTTTATTGCCAACTAATATTCTACTATATGGATCGATCACATTTTACATATCAGTTGGTAGACATTTGGATTATTTTCATTTTTTTCTATGTGTATAATACTGCTATACACATTCCAGTACAATTTTTCATATGAACATATTTTTATTTCTCTTGGGTATATACGTAGGAGTAGAATTGCCACAAGGCCCTCCTCATAGCCAAACAGATGCTGGCATCATGATTTTAGACCTCCACAACCATGAGCTAAACATACCCCTTACAGTAGATGTAGGAAGGAAGAGAGGAAAATGGGAGAGAAAGAGCATAAAAGCTAAGTGAGTTGAGGATCCAAATTGCGGAACAGGAGCCTGAGACACAGCTGCTGCCTGGTCTGTATCTGGCCTCTGTTCCCTTTGGGATTCCCATCCCCACAACTCAAGGCTGCAGTGCCCCAGTCCTGGGCTCCTGGACGGATCTGTGAAGCCATTCCAAGCCACACTGTGGAAGCTTGAGCCTTTCCAGCAAGTTTGTTCCAGAATGGCTGTCAAGAAACATCAATCTTGGGCTGGAGCGGTGGCTCGGGGTTACAGCGCTTGCCCAACATGCACAAGTACACAGATTCAAACCTCAGCACCCACATACACAACTAAGTGTCAGAGCAACAAAAGCCATGTGAAAAACTCAATAAAAATTGGTTCTGTCTCTCTCTCACTGTTCTTCTCTCTTTGAAAAAAAAAAAACCTACCAACGTGTCCATTTTTTCTGGAAAATTTGAAAAAGACATTTTATTGCAATTGGTTAAGGCTACTATTTCCAGTTTGACTTCACCTATAGTTTGTGCTGGATGGCAGGATTGGTCATAGGCATTTTGGGGATCTACATTTGGGAAGTTTAGTGGAGAATACACTCAATTGACATCTATTCATATGGGTTACAGGCACCTACATGTGTAGTTATTGCCCACTGCCCAGATAAAGGGTCTACCTTTCAGGAGTACTCTTATCGACCCACCACGTGACTCACAGGGTCACATTGTGACCTGTATGTACACAGCCAAAAGTGAAATTAGAATATAAATGTGTTCTACAGCACCTAGCACCAGAAATATGTGGAAGTAGAGGAGAATGAAAATCAAAGTTAGTCTGAAGAAAATTCTTCCAATCACCACCATACAAAAAAAGTAAAAGCAGAGGGGCTGGAATTGTTGCTCAGTGGTTAGAGTGCATGTGCAAGGACCTGAGTTCAAACCCCAGCACCACACCACGTACACAACTGGTGTCAGAGAAACCAGAACCAGAAAAATAAATAAATAAATAAAAGTTGATTATCTCTTTCTCTCTTAAAAAAAATAAAATAAAATCAGAGGATTCCATCCCATACAGACACCAGTCAAACAAGTATGACCTGTGGGCAATATACTCAACAACACAGTATATATAATTATAAATACACTGCAGATTCTTTTCTTTCTTTCTTTTGTACTAGGGATTGAACCCAGGGGCGCTTAACAGCTGAGCCATATCCTTAGCCCTTCCTTTATTTTTTACTTTGAGACAGGGTCTTGCTAAGTTGCTGAGGCTGGCTTTGAACTTGTGATCCTCCTGCTTTGGCCTCCCGAGTCGCTGGGATTACAGACATGCACCATTGTGCCTGGCAACCCATCTTTTCTTTTGTTTTGTTTTAGAAAGAAAGAGAGAGAGAGAGAGAGAATCGATTTTATTTATTTTTAATCTGGTCTGTTTCTCCAACACTTAGTTATGTATGTGGTGCTGAGGTTTGAATCTACGTCCTTGTTCATGCCAGGGAAGTGTACCAACCACTGAGCCACTGCTCCAGCCTCCCATCTTTTCTTTTCTTTGTTTCTTTTTTTTTTCTTTTTTAAAGCGAGAGGGACAGTGAGAGAGAGAATCAATTTTTTATTTAGTTTTTCACGTGGCTTTCGTTGCTCCAACACTTTATTGTGCATGTGGTGCTGGGGTTCTCGAACTTGCATCCTTGTGCATGCCAGGCAAGTATATAACCATTGAGAGCCACTACTCCAGCCCCCATCTTTTCTTTCTTTCTTTCTTTTTTTCTTTCTTTCTTCTTTCTTTCTCTTTCTTTCAAGAGAGAAGGACAGGGAGAGAGAAAGACAGAATCAATTTTTATTGAGTTTTTCACATGGCTTTCATTGCTCTGACACCAAGCTGTGTATGTGGGTGCTGGGGTGTGAACCCGTGTACTTGTGCATGCCAGGCAAGCCCCGTAACCACTGAGCCACCGCTGCAGTCCCCCATCTTTTCTTTTTTGATGGGAACTGTACAAAATACAATTCATCAGAATTCCTATATTAAAAAAAAGAATTCCTGTATTTTAAAAAAATTTTAATACTAGGAATTGAACCCAGGTGCGCTCTAACACTGAGGTACATCCCCAGCATCCCCCCTCTTTTATTTTTTAAAGAGAGAATCACTTTCCTTTAGCTTTTCATTTGGCCTTTGTTGCTCCAACACTTCATTGTGTATGTGGTGCTGGGGTTTGAACTCGCTTGCCAGGCAAGCGCCACAACCACTGAGCCACTGCTCCAGCCCCCATCACCAGCCCTTTTAATTTTTTTTTTTTAAGACAGGTTGTGTCAGACTTGTATTCCTCCTGCCTCAGCCTCCCCAGTTGCTCGGATGTGGCACCACACCTGTCCCTGTTTAAAATTTTCAATGATTTAGCACAAATTATTGATATCAATGTGGATAGTAAAAAAAAAACTTATACCATTTATAATGAGATTTTTCAAATAAATTGGGTAATGAACATAGTTAATTTGAAGAGTATGTCTAAGATCAGTCCCTGCACACACATACAAAAATTGAAATACCATGAAATACTACAACTCATTAGTGATAATTTCTTTTTGGTAGGGGGTTATGCTAAGGTCAAAACCAGAGCCAAGAACATGCTAGGGAACCACTCTACTACTGAGCTACCCCCACAGTCCCAATGCAAGAAATTTAATGAAGTTTTTTTCTTCAATTTGATAACAAACCTGAAAATACACATGACATTGCCAATAACAACTTGTGAACCTGAAACTTTTTAAACTATCAGATAAGACAAATTTGATCCACCAAGCTAAGAAGATTGAATTATCTTTCTAGTCTAAAATGCTGTAATCAAGCAAAGAAGTAATCAAATAGTATGCAGTCAAAAAATATATAAAAAGTAATATTTGAGTGTGACCAGCATCTAACTAATGAAACGATTAGGGGAATTTTTTATGATGTTTGATTTTATAATATGTTGTTGCTTTTTATAAATATTCTCTTCATTTTTTGCAGTACTGGGGATTGAATTCAGGGATGCTCTACCACTGAGCTATTCCCTTTTTTTATTCTGATATAGGGTCTTGCTAAATTGCAGAGGCTGGCCTTGAACTTGCAATCCTGCATCAGTTTCCAAGTTACTGAGATTACAGTTGTGTGTCACTGTGCCTGACCTAAATATTCTTTTTCATATCTATTTTTATATTTTTATTTTGGTGGGGCTTTTTATTTCTTTACAAAGGATACCCCCTCTGTCATTGCACGTACCTGGAAATTGTTTTAAGTATCAAACTCTACACAACCTGGCTAACCAAAGTACAGAACAAGCTCTGAGGGGCTGCTACAACCATCTGAGGTATTGGGGCTGGTTATTTAGACTCCAGGCCCAGAACCTGCACACAGTCAGGTCACCTGGACTGGTCAGGTCACCTGGACCAATCAGGTTCTGCAAAATGGGCACCAGAATGGGTCAAATTAAAACATCTCTTTACAGGGCCATCTCTGAGGCATTTTAGGTCACTAGTAACATCACAAAGCCCACATCTATGCTTCTGGAGGAACCTCCATGATCAGGAAGAACCTGTTATTTGCCACCTAAGCCTATTGCCGATTTTTTTTTCTAATGGACAGTATTTTGAGAACTCAAAACATGACCATGGCCTTAGTAAAAGCTCACTCTACTAGTGCAAGAGAGAAAAAGAAGAGAGAATGGAAAGAAGGGTGGGCTTAAACAAAGAAAAAAAAGTTTAAAAAAGCAAGATGATTACGGCTAGGGATGGGTAGCTCAATGGTAAAGCACTTGCCCTAATATGTTTGAGGCCCTGAGTTCAATCCTCAGACACACAGACACACACACACACAGAGCAAGGTGATTCCGGCTCCTTGAAAAAAAAATTTTTTTAAGAGAGAGGGACAGTGAGAGAGACAGAGAAAGAGAGAAACAACTTTATTTAGTTTTTCACATGGCCTTAGTTGCTCCAACACTCAGTTGTGTACGTGGTGCTGGGGTTTGAGCCCGGGTCCTCAAGCGCCGAAACCACTGAGCCACCGCTCCAGCCCGTTGAGCTTCTTTTATGTCTGGCATTATGGTAAGCATAGGGGATTGGATACAAGTACTATCATTTCTAATCATGACCTTGGGGAAGCTACCAACTTCACTGTGCCCAAACTAACACATCTACGTAAAAGGAATCATAATCATGGTCCTTTTCTTACCAGGTTAGTGTGAGGACTGACTTAATACATGCAAAGCACTTAGAAGGTAAGTGCGGACTCTTAAGAGCGTAGTCCTTACTTCTGAGGAGTACAAAACCTACAGTTGCCTTATTCACTTGTCCCTCCTGGCAGGCAGGGCCAGTTGATACTTCTGGCACCTCACGTGACCTTTCCTGAACCGTGTGTTTCTGCATCACAGTTTAACTGTGTGAATCCAGACGAATAAATTCTTTTCTCGGGGTCTCACTTTATACACTCGTAAAGGAAGCAAGTTGGACCAAGACTGATTTCCAACATTCCAAAAACGTCCTTGTTCTGGTCAAGGAGCCCATTTCAAACCATGGGCTTGGGCAAGCCACTTAACATCTCTGCGCTGTTTCCTCCCTGTACACGGTGGATAACATTGCTAAACTCCTTCCAGGTCTACGGCCAGGGTTCAGCATGATAACGCAAGTCCTGGGCGTCCGCACAGCGCCACACGCACTGACAGCACTGGAGCAGGCACCCTTCTCATCTACTGCAGGACTGCAGCCCGCTCTCCTTCCCTCCCGCGCCACTCGGCGCAAGCGCCGGAGCCACCACCGCCGGAGCCAGGACCCAGCTTCCGGTTCCGCCCGGACCCGGAAGCGGGGCTGAGGCTAATGGCTGCGTCCGCCAATCTGTCGGGAGGGGGTGTTAAGAAGGATGCGACAGAAGAGGAACCGCGGGTTCTGGAACCCGGGGCCGCTCCGTTCGGAAATTTCCCTCATTATTCCCGCTTCCACCCTCCAGAGCAACGGCTTCGCCTCCTGCCCCCGGAGCTGCTTCGAAGGCTCTTCCCTCCCGAGCGTTCCGAGGCTAGGCCGATCCTGGGGCTCGACGTGGGGTGTAACTCCGGGGTGAGTGACGGGAGAGGGATCAGAGCACCCAGAGTCAAGAAGTTGGCTGGCTCCATGTCCACTGTGGTTCTGGCCAAGGCGTGCCCAGAATAGGTTAAAACGTAGTGTTGACCAGCTTCCTGCGCTCCTACCTGCCAGCGAGGTGCTACCACCCTGTCCCTTAGGAATCTTGAGTTCTTAACTACATTCCAAATTCCCGCCATCTCTCCCAGACCCCGGGTGGGGAGGGCCACCCGTATCTGGACTTCCGGCGCCGGCCTCCTCCGGGCTTGGCTGGCGACCTGGGGAGAAGCGGCTTCCGGGGAGCGGGGAGTTGGAATTGGTTAACCAGGAGAGATGAGCCAGTAGTGCCAGAATCATGCCTGAAACTAGGACTCGTTTGCGCTGTGCATGTGAAGTGCAGGGCGGACCCTGGAGCCAGATTCATTAAAAAAAGAAAAAAAAAAAAGCGTTGTGCTGAACAGAGGGTTGAGATGGAAAATATAGCATTCTGCTGAATGGAATGACACAGGGAGGCCTTGTCAGTCTTGTCACCATGGAATGTTCATAGACATAAAAATTATAGTCAAGCCACATGTAACAGAAGAAAATGCCTCACCTATTTGTAACCAGTGGGATATCCTAGAGGAGAAAGCAATCTCACCCTCTGATTGCAAATGCTTCAGAAGTTAGTGCCCTTGCTCCACTATTATCACTCCAGAGTAGGGGGCTGGAAGGAGTGCAAGAGAATTTTACTGTTGATATAGCCTTTGGCAGAAGACTGTAGTAGAGGATTGAAGACTAAGGGGCACTGCTGATAAAGGAGAGGAGAACATTTCGATACTACCCCAAACACTTGAATGAACAGATGTGTGGGTATACAGGTATCCCCTGCAAAACTTCTCCACCATGATGTAATAAGAAATCAGAGGGGAAAAAGCAATGGAAAAGAAACACTGGGCTTATGGCTTGGGATTTCATGAAGCCACCAGAGATTTTGAAGTTGAGGAGCATGTCTTAGTTGAAATTAACTAAAGGAATGATCCTAAATGTGACCATATATTTTAAGGATCTGTTTTGTACTTTATTTATTCATTTAGGGTCCTGAAGATTGAACCCAGAGGTGCTTAACCACCAATCATCACCCTCAACCTTTTTTATTTTGAGAAAGGGTCTCACTAAGTTGCTTGGGGTCTTGCTAAATTACTGAGGCTGGCTTTGAACTTCAAATCCTCCTGCAAGCTGCTGGATTACAGGCATGTACCATGCACCCAGGTCTATTTTGCACTTTAAAAAATGTTTATAATTAATTTAAAAAATCAAAATACAAAGGCTATGGTTGGGTTCTACAACTGTGGATTGAAAATATATTTTTAAAAAATTACACTGAACATGAACAGACTTTTCTGTCATTATTCCCCAAACAATACATTCACAACTATTTACATACCTTTTATTTTATAGCAGGATGTTATAAGTAATTGTAGAGATGATCTAAAGTATATGAGATACATGTAGATTATTTGCAAATACTGATATGGGGGTTTTGAGATGGGGCCAGATTCTCTGCTCCTGCTGTTAAATGGAGTTTGTGCTGGCTACAGATTTCAGTAGCCAAAATAGCCCATTTCTAGTGTTTTCAGCTATTCCCAGTTAAAACTGGGAATTTGGGCTGGCTGCAGGTTTCTGCAGCTGAAATAGTGTTACCAGCTGCCCAGCTAAGAGCTGGGTTTGTCCCTGCTACTGTTGAGCAGTGCGTTGCATCTCTTGGTGGGGAAGTACACCCCAGGAATTTGGCACCAGTCTTCCTCTGGGTTTTTGTCTCGCGAATTTGAAGAATAAAATCCACAGACAATCATGGAAGGGAAGAGTAAAAGGAGTAGGATTTATTTTAGGTAGCAGAGCAGAGACTCCACAAGACAGAGGGGTTCCTAGAAGCAGAATATCATCTTCTGTGCGCTAGGCCAGGGATCATGTTGGTTTAGGGTATGAGTCTTATGATTCATGTGAAGCAGGCATTGAGAAAAGCATCAACATTGGTTAAAATTTATGCAAAACAGGTAGCAAGGCATTTTTAGTTCCCATCTATGTCCACCCCCACTTCTTGGTTTTCTCGACTCTAGGACAAAGGAGTTGCTTCCACAGGTGAGCCTGATGATCTTTTGCATTTGAAGGCCCTGAGCATACTGGTTTGCTCTCTACTGGTTAGCTTCTAGGCATGGTTGAATGGCCCATTGTCCTGACTACACAGCTATTTTACTATCTCTCCTAATACTGTCTCAATACTACACTATTTTATATAAGGGACTTGAGCATCCTTGGATTTCCATATCCTCTGAGGTCCTTTAACCAGTCCCCCATGGATAACAAAGGATGACTGTATAGTAAAAAGTCTCTACTCTCAACCCTAAATCCTCCTTTTCCCCGAGTGGCTCCAGTGTTTGTAATTGCTTGGGTATTCATCCTATGTATACCCCAGCATTTATGAATGTATAAATATCCCCTGCCTTTTAGTTTTGCTAGTGGCACAGTGTTTTATACCTTGCTTTTCATTTAACATTCATGTTATTGCTTTTTTTTTTTTTTTTCGGTTTTTGTTTTGTTTTTGCAGTGCTAGGGATCCAACCCATCCCTTATGTGATGAAGAGACTAGTCAAATGGGGCCACACTCAAGATCAGATAAGAGGAGGAAGACAGGGAAGAAGTAAATGAACAATGGGGAGATAATTAAGCATTGTGGTTTGGGGCCTTGCTACTGATTCCTGAACTATAACACTGGCATGATTTGACACCTTATTAGAAATACAGAATCCCAGGACCGGGTATGTGGCTCAGTGGTAGAGCACCTGCTCAGCATGTGTGAGGCCCTGGGTTCAATTCCCAGCACCTCAAAAAACAAATACATACAAATCTCAGTCTTCACCCCATATCTATTAAATCAGCATGTATGTAGGTGATTTATATATCCATTAAAGTTTGAGAGGCAAAACCCGGCATGGCAGCATACACCTGTAATCCCAGCTACTTGGGAGGCTGAGGCAGGATGATAGCAATTTGGAGGCCAGCATAGACAACTTAGTGAAACCTTGTCTCAAAATGAAAAATGAAAAGGGCAGGGAGTTTACCTCAGTGATAGACAGCCCCTGCATTCAATTCCTAGTACTGGGAAGGAAAAAAAAGTTTAAGAATCCTGATGTAGAAAAGGGAATCTAATGTTAAAAAACTATATAGAAAAATACAAATTTGAGTTAATTATAATGGTTATAGAAATCAAAGTTAGGAAAAGCAGATAGTGACTTGTTTAAGAGTCAAAAAGTTGCTAAGAGAGGTTGGAGCAGTGGCTCAGCAGTTGCCTTGCTTGCCTGGCATGCACAGGTTCACGGTTCAAACCCCAGCACCATGTACACAACAAAGTATCAGAGCAACGAAAGCCACATGAAAAACTAAAACTAAAATTAATACTTTCTCTCACACACTGACCTTCTCTCTCAAAAAAAGATAAGTTGCTAAGATAGTGAAAATTATAAATCATTGCATTTGGCTAGGAGGTCAGTAGTGACTTTTGGGAGTGAGGGCTACAGAAGCAGAGTAAGTCTCAGAAAGAGGAGATGAAGTGTAAGACAGCATGTAAACTAAAAGTTATAGAATGAAGGCTAAATGAGAACTATTGGAATCCAGACCTTTCCCAACCGTGGGTCTGAGAAATAGGTTTTTGTAAGATAGTGCTTGCTCTATTCCTCACCTTCCTGATAAGGGACTCTGGTTTTGCTGCTGGACCCCTTTCCTTCTCCCTTGGGTCTGAGATCCCAGAAAAAGATAATGAGTTTACCAACATATTACTTAAGCCAGAAAATATTGCCCTAGGCTTCTTTGCAGGATCCTTGGACTATCACTTTGACCACTTAACCCAGCAATGTCAGAAAAATATAGGGATGGTGCATTACAGTCTGTAACCCCTGGAAGGCGCTGAGAGTCTTTTCAAGAAAAACTGTAGGACCTCTTTAGGTTACAATTTAGTAGCCTCACATCCTATAAAACCAGACATAAATGTGGCAGTCTCAGAGGATGAGACTGGTTGACAACTGCAATGACAAAGCTCTTTTGGATTCCTCTAGGATCTGAGTGTGGCTCTATACAAACACTTCCTTTCCTTGCATGATGGAGAGAACTGCTCAGATGCTTCCAGAGAACTCCGTCTCCTATGCTGTGACATAGATCCAGTCCTGGTGGAGCGAGCTAAAAAACAATGCCCTTTTCCTGATGCCTTGACCTTTATCACCTTGGATTTCATGAATCAAAGGACCCGGAAGATTCTCTTGAGCTCTTTCTTAAGTCAGTTTGGACGTTCAGTTTTTGACATTGGCTTCTGCATGTCAATAACCATGTGGATTCATTTGAACCATGGGGACCAGGGCCTGTGGGAGTTTCTGGCCTATCTTTCCTCCCTCTGCCGCTACCTCCTTGTAGAGCCACAACCCTGGAAGTGTTACCGAGCTGCTGCAAGGCGTCTCCGTAAGCTGGGACTCCATGACTTTGATCACTTCCATTCCCTTGCCATCCGAGGGGACATGGCCAATCAGATTGTGCAGATCTTGACCCAGGACCATGGCATGGAATTAGTATGCTGCTTTGGCAACACTAGTTGGGACCGAAGCCTTCTGCTCTTCAGAACATCTGAATCCTGAATCACTGATAGAAGATAGAGGAACAGATTAAGATAGAGGCAGTGAGACAGGAAGGCAGGAAGACTAGGAAAGAGACTGAAAATGTTTCATACCAAGAATTACATTCACTTCCTGGAACAGTTAGGCAGCCTCAAAACCTAGCAGAAGCTTTTGGTAAAATGTCCAAAGCATGCAACTGAAACAATCAATCTCTGTTCCCCATTGTTTGGGAAAATCCCTGAGGAGAATGAATCCATAGATCAGTAAGCAAGGGTATCTGGATAAATGGTGTGATCCTTAGTTATAGCATATGGAACAGGCTACTTCTGGGGTTTTGTTTGTGGTACCAGCAAAGCCAGGGTCTTGTGCATGGGAGGCAAGTGCTCTAGCATTGATCATTAAAAATTAGACCACGCTAAGCAGGGAATGGTGGCACAAGCCTGTAATCCCAGTGACTCGGGAGGCTGAAGACAGGAGAACTGTAAGTTTGAGGCCAGTTTGAAAGTTTGAAGGCAGCCTCAGCAAGTTGGTGAGACCCTATCTCAAAAAAACAGGACTAGGGATGTCGCTCAATAGAAAAGCGCTGCTGGGTTCAATCCCAGGTACCTCCCCTCCCCGTTTTCATTTTTTTTTTTTTTTTTAATAATAATTAGACCAGAGGTAACCTTAAGAATATATCAGTTCCCTGGGCTCCTTAAATGTGATCTGGTTTTCTCACATGTTTTTCTGGAATAATTAGGCCTGTCTTTGGGCAAAACCTCACAATATAATCTAAAATGAAGAGCCACTGGTCTGACTAAAGGAAGTGGTTAGTAGGGAAAGCATCTTATCTTTCTGTAACAGGTTAAGTTTCCAACATGGCCAGGCTTGGCACATCAATTACAGATACTAGGAAAGATGCACTAAATAGCATTTAAATATGTTTAAATTATGAAACTAGAGGTGGTGACTCAGGTCTGGAATAGGGCTTAAAAATCTGTTTTGTTTCCTTTTTTCGTGTGTGGTACGCTATGTATAGCAACATTTACCATGCATGCTGACCATTTTTAGGTGTATAATTAACATGGCATTCAGCACATTTCACAGTGAGGATTCTGAGTGTTATTTTTGTTTTGAGATTTTGGGGTACTGGTGATTGAACTCAGGGGCACTCTGCCACTGAACAATATCCCCAGCTCTTTTATTTTTATAGTGAGACAGGGTCTCTAAGTTGCTGAGTCTGGCCTCAAACTTGGAATTGTCCACTTCAGCCTCCTGAGTCACTAGGATTACCAGTATGTACCGCTACACCCTGAAGGATTCTGTGGTGATTTTTTTGTTTGTTTTGTTTTGTTTTTTTAAGAGAGGGAGACTGAGAGAAACAATTTTAATTTTTCATCTGGTTTTCATTGCTTTGACAATTATGTTGTGGTGCTGGGGTTTAAACCCAGGTCTTCATGCATGCCAGGCAAGTGCAATACCGCTGAGCCATGGCTCCAGCCCCAAGGATTCTGTTTTTAACAGGCTCCTCTGATGATTGTGATATAGGCAAAAGTAGACAACACTTTGAATGCTATTAGGGTTTTTTAGGTTTCCAACTAGCCTACATATTTTTCCTTGGGTGATTTCTTCTAATCTGATGCTTTTAACACTACCTACATGTTAATGGACCCTGAATATATTGGTAGTCCTATCCCACAGTTCCAGACTAACATTTTTCCTATTTTGTAATCATAATCCCCCTAAATAAATAAGTCATTTTAAATTCGACCTATTCCAAAAGCAAACCCATTACCCTCTTTGTAAACCTAAACCTATCTTAATTGGTTGTATCTACTGATTGTTCAAATCAGAAACCTCAGTTGACTCTTAACCTACTTATATCCTCAAGTTGAAATAATCACAAAGTCCTGTCAATTCTTTTTTGTTTGTTTTGGTACTGATGATTGAACCTGGGGTACTCTAGCACTTAATTATATCCACAGTCCTTTTTATTTTTTATTTTGAGATGAGGCTGGCCTCAAACTTTCAATCCTCCTGCCTAAACTTCTGAAGTAGCTGGAAAGTCTAGCCAATTCTACCAATAACATGTAAATTCCATTCATTCCATCCACGTGGCTAGTGCCTACCAGGTTTTTTTCTATGTTAAGTCACCTACTTTCCAATCCATTCCCTGCTTTACAGCCACAGTTAACTTATCTGTACATATGAAATTACACCTTTTTCTGTGCTTAAATAAGCTAAAGAATGTGAAGGTAGGTGCTGGAGTGGTGGCTCAGCAGTTGGAACGCTTGCCTGGCATGTGCAAGGACCAAGGTTTGAACTCCGCACCATATACACAACTAAGTGTCAGAGAAACAAAGACCAGGTGAAAAAATGTAAAGTTGATTCTCTCCACTCTCCCTCTACCTCTCTTTAAAAAAATAAATAAATAAAGGAACGTGAAGGTATTTTGCAGTATACAGCGTATTAAGCAAAAATAAATATGGTGCTATTACCTTCTGATGACACTCTAAGCTTGGTGCAGACTACAGTGATTCCTGGTAGACCAAAGGCTTGTGAGAAAAAAAAATCATAGAAAACATGCATCTTAATATATCTAATAAGTTTTTCAGGATAAAGTGATAAAGAGCTTAGCTGTAGCACTACAGAGCTTTTTTTTTTTTTTTTTTTTTCCTTTTTTTAGTACTGGGGATTGAACCCAGGGGCACTTAACCACGGAGCTATATCCCTAGCCCTTTTTTTTTTTTTTTTTTTGAGGCATGGTCTTGCCAAGTTGCTTAGGGCTTCACTAAGTTGCTGAGGCTGATCTCAAACTTGTGATCCTCCTGCCTCAGCCTCCCAACTCACTGGTATTTCAAGCATGTGCTACCATGCCTGGCACTATGATAGAGCATTTTAAATGAAGCTATGCCGGGAGGGAGGGATATGGAAATTATGGGAATAAGGCTAGTTTTCTGGTTTTGTGTTTTGAAGAGAGAGTTAATTTTCTTTTCCATCCGGTTTCTGTTTTTCCTTTGTGTATATGGTGCTGCGGATGGAACCTGGAACCTTGCGCTCTACCACTGAGCCACCTCTCCAGCCTTCAGGCCAGTGTTTATTTTTTTATTTTAAAGAGAGGGAGGGACAGTGTCAGAAAGGAAAAGAATCAATTTTATTTAGTTTTTCATGTGGCCTTCGTTACTCAGACACTTTGTTGTGTACATGGTACTAGGGTTCAAACCTATGTCCTTTTGCATGTGAGGCAAGCACTGCAACTGTGGAGCCACCGTTCCTGCCCCCTCAGGCAGGTTTTTGATGGTACAGTAATCACAGTTGTTATAAGGACTGAGTTTACCCATTCCCTGTAGATCTTAATTTAGGAACACTTGGAAACCTTGTGATTCTGCAGGGTGCTCTCTCCTATCACCTTTACTAAGGCAGTTCAAAGAAATGTATATGGAGCTGTGGTAGGTTAAATAATGGACCCTAAGATGTTCACATACCATTTCCTGGAAACTGAATGTTATCCAGGCAGGGTACAGTGTAGTCCCAGCAACTCAGGAGGCTGATGGCAAGAGGATCATAAGTTTGAGGCCAGCCTCAGCAATTTGGCAAGACCCAGTCTCAAAATTTAAAAAGACTGGCTACTGGGTTTGTAGCTCAGTGGTAAAGTGCCCCTGATTTTGATCCCCATTACCAGCAAAAAACAACTGTGAATATCATCTGAGCTAGCAAAAGGGACTTTGCAAATGTGATTAGACCACAGTAAATGTAATGAAAGAGGCAAAAGGTTAGGGTGATGTGAGGAAGGCCTACAAACCAAAGAATGCAGGCAACATCTAGAAGTTAGACAAGGCAAAGAAATGTATTCTTCCCTGGGGCCTCAAAAAGAAATGCAACCAGCTAACACTTTGATTTTAGATTTTTGGCCTCCAGAACTATACAAATAAATTTGTGTTTTAAGCCACTAATTTTGTGATGATTTGTTATAGCAGTAAAAGGAAAGTAACACAGGGGCTCCAAGTAAAATGAGATCAGCTTACAAGGCCAAACAACTTGATGGCAGAAAATGGCCCCAGTGACTAAATGGATATTCAAAGGCTGTGTCTACGTGATTAACTGAGAAAACTTCAAACCACAAAAAGCTTTGGGAAATGTTTCAGTATCTGAATCTGACTTGTTCTGTAGTAACATTCTATTGGTCATGCAATTATCTGACTGTTGTATTTCAAGTCTGTGGCAGTTAGTATAGAGAAAATGTGTAATTAGTGCTCATAAAGATGATGCCCTGGTACCAAGAAGATAATGATTGCATAATGGTCTATGAGAGCCCTTGCTGACAATATCTTTGGTTCCAGAAAAGATCATCTTGTTTACCTTCAAACCAACCTAACACAGGAGCCAGTACCAAGAATAATGAGCCTTTTGTGTGTGTGTGGTACTGGGGATTAAACCCAGTGGTGCTCTACCACCAAGCTACATTCCCAGCCTTTTTTTTTTATCTTTAGAAAGGGTCTCATTAACCTACCCAGTCTAGTGTTGAACTCCTGATTCTTCTGCTTCAGCCTCCTGAGTCACTGGAATTACAGGCATGCGCCACTACACCCACCTCATACTTTAACATTCTTAAAAATACATATTTTACATAATCCAATTACCAGAGCTGGTGCAGTGGCTCAATGGTTACAGCACTTGCCTGGCATGTGCAAGAACACCTGTTCGTGCCCCAGCACCATGTACGCAACGAACTGTCAGAGCAGTGAAAGCCACATGAAAAACTAAATTTAATTCTCTTTCTCTCCCTTTCCCTCTCTTTAAAAAGGAGAATAATAATAATGATCCAATTACCTCCAAAATGTTATCACTTCAACATGCAGTCAATATACAAAAGATACTTTTACATACTAAATTTTCAAAGTCTGGTATGCATTTTATACTTACAGCTTATCTCTACTTGGACCAGCCACGCACTTCAGTTGCACACACACTCTCATAGTAAATCACAAGTACTGTGTTTAATTCTTTCCATATATCCAGCATGCTTTTGGCTGCTATAGGGGCAATGGAAAGTAGATAAAATAACTCCAGATATCCAAAGGTTAGATTTAGTTCACTCAGAAAGTAGGTTTAAAGCTGAAAAAAAGAAAGGCTCATAGAAGGTAATATTCTATCATGTAAGCTTTAGAAATGGAAAAGTCTGTGTGCTGCAAAGGATATGGGGAACTCTAGTGGATGTGGGACTTGAGCTCTCTCTGAAAGAGTATATCTTGTAAAATGATGAATAAGAGGGGAAAAAGCATTTCCTGTGAGCCTGTAGAAAAGAATCTCTTGGAAGGGGCATACAGGCATGGGTGTTTGCACATTAAAATAGACAAGATGGGGCTGGAGCAGTGGCTCCGCAGTTATGGCACTTCCCCAGCATGCGCGAGTACGAAAGTTTAAACCCCAGCACCACGTACACAATAAAGTCTCGGAACAACAAAAGCTGCATAAAAAATTAAATAAAATTGATTCTCTGTCTCTCCCTTGCTCTCTTTAAAAAGAAAAAAAAAGAATAAGGGCTGGAGCAGTGGCTCAATGGTTACGGTGCTTGCCTGGCATGCACATGTACACGAGTTCAAACCCCAACACCACGTACACAATGAAGTCTCAGAGCAATGAAAGCCATGTGAAAAACTAAATAAAAATTGATTCCGTCTCTTGCTGTTCCCTCTTCAGAAAAAAACAAAAAGAATAGACAGGATGGGCTGATGTAGACAGAATGTAATTCTGTTATCCAGTAACAGTGATCTTTGCCACTTAACTAGATTCTGATGGAATATTTATAAGTTAAAAAGGAAGCCGAGCATGGTGGTGCATGGTGCCATCCCAGCCACTCCAGAGACTGAGGCAGGAGGATCACGAGTTCAAGCCAGCCTCAGCAATTTAGCAAGGCTCTAAGCAACTGAGTGAAATCCTGACTCAAAGTAAAAAGGGCTGAGAATGTGTCTTAGTCGATAAATGTCCCTGGACTCAACCCCTGGTGCCAAAAATAAGTAAATAAATAGAAAACCATTAACATACCAGAGGATAAAATCAATTTTAAAAATTGGAGTACTTTCCAAACAACAACACAAAAGCCATAAAGGAAAATACCAATAAATAAGGCACACACACACACACACAAAAAAATGCAGTAAAGTTGCATGACAAACTACCAATAGGAAAACTATGCAATGTATGTGCTAAAGGGCCAATTTCATTATAACACGAACAGCCCATAAATCTATCAGAAAAAGGACATTCACAGAAGACAATGGCAGATAGGCACCTGAAAAGTTGTTTAATCTTGCTAATTATATACAAATAAAAACAAAAGAATGTTTTATCACTTACATTAGTATGATATCCACAAACTTTTAAACCAGTGATGATGAGAATGTAGAAAAATAGGTATTCTTATACCCTGTTAGTGGAAATGTAAATTAGCATGACTTTCAGAAGCCAATTTATCAAAATGTACAGAAATTGCACATACCTGGGAATTCCATTGTTAGGAATTTATTCTACCAATATACTCATATATATATATATATCATATATATAATTATGCAAGGATATATACAATGTTAATTCATTGCATTTAGTTAATAAAAATGAAAAGCTAGAAACAATCTAATTGCCCATAAGCAGGAAACAATATGGGACAACCGTAAATGAACTACTATGTAACTGTTTAAAAAAAGAAAATAGAGCCCAGTGTGGTGGTGCACACCTGTAGTCCCAGCCTCTTGGTAGGCTGAGGCAGGAGGATCCCAAGTTCAAGGCCACCCTCGGCAATTTGGTGAGGCCCTGAGCAACTTAGCGAGACCCTGTCTCAAAAATATAAGAAAGGGCTGGGGATGTGGCTCAGCGGTTGAATGCTCTTGGGTTCAACCTGGTACCAAAAAAAGAGAAGAAAGTAGACCTATATATGCTAATATAAGTGTAAGAAGTAGGGTGCAAAATAATGTGAATGGCAGAATCTTGCTTTTGTACCTTTTTAAAAAGAATACACACAAAGAAGATAGAACAAAAACAAAATAGTATAAGCAGATTTGGTCATATAGAAAAATCAATCAAAAGGTTAAAATGGCTCATTGCTGGGGCTGGGAAATGCAGGAAATAATTACTCCTGCATTGATTTTTTTAAAAACTGTATGTACTTACTACTTTTTAAAAATTAATTTCAATTTTTTTTAAAAGAAGAGAAGGACAGTGAGAGAAAGAGAGAAACAATTTTATTTAGTTTTTCATGTGTTCGGTTGTTCTGAGACTTCATTGTGTATGTGGTGCTTCGGTTTGAACTCATGTACTCACGCTTGCTGGGCAACCGCCATAACTGAACCCACTGAGCCAC
Organism: Aplodontia rufa; assembly: GCA_004027875.1. Taxonomy (NCBI): domain Eukaryota; kingdom Metazoa; phylum Chordata; class Mammalia; order Rodentia; family Aplodontiidae; genus Aplodontia; species Aplodontia rufa. The sequence goes on along the minus strand of PVKS010002737.1, from coordinate 46,334 downwards.
TGTTCCAGCCCCAAGTTGGTTTTTTTTTTTGTTTGTTGTTGTTGTTGTTGTTGTTTTGAGAGGGGGCAGTTTTTATTCAATTAGCGCTATTTCAATTTTATTCAGTTTTTCATGTGGCTTTTGTTGCTCTAAGACTTCCATGTGTACGTGGTGCTACGGTTTGAACTTGAGTACTCACACATGCCAGGCAAGTGCTGTAACCACGCAGCCACTACTCCAGCCCTAATTTCAAATATTTTTAAATTAAGCAATGTCTTCCACTAAAAATAGAGTCCTAAAATAACAATGTGTTACTAGATATTAAGCCTAGGGGCACTGTACCACAGAGCTACATCCCCAACCCTTTTTTTTTTTATTTTATTTTTTGTAAAAAGAGAGACAGTAAGAGAAAGAGAGAATCAATTCTATTCAGTTTTTCATGTGGCCTTCGTTGCTCCAACACTTTGCTATGTATGTGGTGCTGCAGCTCGAACCCACGGAGTTGCACATGCAAGGCAGTCGCCATAACCACTAAGCCACTGTTCCAGCCCAACCGTTTTTATTTTCACATGAATTATGCTAAATTGCCTAGGCTGTACTCAAACTTGGACTCCTCCTGCCTCAGCCTCCCAAGTTGCCAAGATTACAGGCATGTGCCACCAAGCCTGGCTTAAACTAGCTTATCCCTTGGTACCCCACTCTCTCTAATTTTTTTTAATTTTTTTAGAGAAAAAGAGTGATAGAATCAATTTTTTTTTTTTTAGTTTTTCACATGGCTTTCATTGCTCTGACACTTAGTTGTGTATGTGGGTGCTAGGGTTTGAACCCATATATTTGGCGCATGCCGGACAAGCACCATATTGTAATAGGGATTGAACCCAGGGGCACTTAGACTGAGCCACAACCTCAGCCCATTTTTTTTTTAATTTATATTTTAAGACAGAGACTTGCTAAGTTTCTAAGACTGGCCTCAAGTGTGTAATCCTTGTGCCTCAGCCTCCTGAGCCACTGGGATTACAGGTGTGCACTACTGTGCCTGGCTGATCTTTTTTTTTTTTTTTTTCTTTTTGAAACCTCTTTCTTGGGCTGTGGTGATAGGAGACCCTTCTGTACTAGAGTCCTTGGAGTTCTGTTCCAGCCCCTTTTATCATATGATCTCTACTCCATGGCTTCAGTTACCCACAATGTTTTGATGACTCACAAATCTCTTTAGTCTAGATCCCTCCCCTGAACTTCAAAATTACTTATCTAACTGCTTACATCGTTTCCCAACCTTTTCTCCATCATGGTACACACAGCAAATGATGGCATTTTCTATACTGGATGATGCAGTCCAACACAATCAAGATTGCTTTGCCTTAGGGAGCTTGTGCTGCCCTAAAAAATGAGATCAATCTGCAGCACATCTGTAACCTCTGTTTGAGGCAGTTCTGTTTGGGAAGTTCTGATCTTTTGAATAGACTTTTCTCCTTGGATGTCCTCTAGGCATTTCAGTCAACATGTTTGGAAAAGAGCATATCAACTCCAAAACCTCCTCTTCAGCACTTTTTTTATTTCAATGAGTAGCCCTAAAATCTGCAAATTATCCAGAAGTCTTAGCCTAGCTCTCCACTTCCTTCCACTTCCGATCCTAAAGTCTTTTGACTATTCTTTCTTCTTCCTTTCCTCTTCCTTTCCTTCCTTCCTTTCTTGTTCACCCCTAAACCCTAGTACTAGAGGTTGAACCCAGGGGTGCTTTATCACAGAGCTACAGCCCCAGACCTCATTTTATCTTAAGACAGGGTCTCGCTAAATTGCCGAGGGTCTTGCTAAGTTGCTGAGACTGGCTTCAGGCTTGTGATCCTCCTGCCTTAGCCTTCTGAGCCTTCTGGGATTACAGGCATGCTCTGCTACACATGGCCTATTTTGTCATCTAACCATCTCTTCTTTCACTTTCCTAGTCCAGACCATATCATCTCTCTCTTTTCTCAGTTACTATAAAACCTTTCTTTCTGGTGTCCCTGACTTCAGTCTTGTTCTCTTTATTCTCTACACTGTAACCACAGAGATCTCTCCAAAATGCAAAGCTGATTATGCCATCCCTCTGTTTAAAGCCATTCAAAGGTTCTGCATTGCTCTTAGGATAAAGTATGATCTTCACATTGCTTACCTTTCTAATCTCCTTGCATGTACTACCCACATTATTTAACCTAATTCAGTGGCTAGCATAAAAAAATCATGTTTTAAATAACAGAAAAAGGAAAAATATTCAAGGATCTAAGCAGATCCATCATATCTGTGCTAGGAGACAAGTTTCAAAGCATATATTGACAATACTGTCAGAATCCAAGCAACATGATTATCTCATGTAGAATTAAGCAGTAGTAGCAACAATCTACTCCTATTCAACCAAACATGAACTAATTCCTTCCTTCCTCTTACTGAGCAAGAAAGACATCAAGATTGTACCCAGAAGATAATCCATCTTGGAAAGTAGCCTGATTAAAATGTTTTGAGAAGTCAGTTACTAACTTGACCATCTTTTTTTTTTATTAAGAGAGAGAAACCATTTTATTTAGTTTTTTCATCTAGCCTTTGTTTCCCCAACACTTAGTTGTGTATGTGGTGTTGGGGTTTGAACCCAGGTACTTGCACATGCCAGGCAAGAAGCACTCCAATTGATGAGCCATCCCTCCAGCCCCACTTGACCAACTTTTGATGTCATGAGTTCTAAACCTGGGTCAGCTTATCAACCAGTATGACACAGTGACTAAATAGCTATAATGTCAACCTCTGAAGAGTGTAGATGCCCCAACAGTGAATGAATGACCATATAATATTGAAGCAGGGACCCTTATTCAAAGTACTGCCATAAGCAATGAAAGGGTAGTTTTCTGAGATCATCTACCAATCAGTCATGAGCACTACATATACAGACCATGCCACCAAACTGGTTTATTTCCAACAGCTTACAGCTCCACATATCTAGGAGGTCTGGCTTGTTTTCTAACAACTCGAGGAAAGGACAATATATGATTAGTGATAATAGAACATGGGTGGAGAACCAAATTTTGGACTTCTATTTTTTTTGAAAGGGGGGGACAGTGAGAGAAAGAGAATCAATTTTATTTATTTTTTCATGTTGCTCTGATACATTGTTCTGTATGTGGTGCTGGGGTTTGAAATTGTGTACTTGTGCATGCCAGGCAAGCGCTGTAACCGCTGAGCCACTGCTCCAGCCCTGAGACTTCTAATTTTTTAAAATTGAAGTGAATAATGACACAGAACGAAAGTGTCTTAAGCCTTATCAAAGACAGAAAAGGATCATGGAACAATGGTAGCTACACTTCTTTTATCTTTTGACACTGAAGTTTGTGACACACAGAAAATCTGCCAAAATCTGTATGCCTAATCTACAAGTGTTAGTCCCTTTAAGAATGGCAGGTATTGGGACTGGAGCAGTGGCTCAACAGTTATGGTACTTGCGTGGCATGTACAAGGATGTGGGTTCAAACCCCAGCACCACATACATAAGGAAGTGCTGGAGCAATGAAAGCCATATGAAAAACTAAATAAAATTGATTCTTTCATTGTCCCTCTCTTTTAAAAAAATGAAAAATAAAAAGAATAGCAGGTACTTGCTCTGATAACTAAATTTTCTATGTTTATTAAACAAGGGCAAATATCTGAATGAAAATAGAAAATCATCTAGATGTTTATGTGCTTTCAAACATCCGAATGAAAACAGGAAAATCTAGATGTGTGTGCTTCCAAAAGTTCAGTTATTCACAAGCATTCAATAACAATTAGAAATGCCTGTCAAACTTTCAAGGTTTTCCACCCAAGGCTTAGAATGCAGCAGATACATAAGAGTTTCATGGGGCTTTTAAGCCTCTGTGGAAAGGACCACGTCTAGTTTTTCTTATAATCCCAGGACTAATCCATTGATCCCTATTCAGTAAATGTTGGATTACTGAATAGGAATTAATTGATGTTGTAGGGTTCCTAAAATGCCATTATCAATAATCAAGAAAAGTGAAGGGGCTGGAGTGGTGGCTTGGCGGTTACAATGCTTGCCTGGCACATGCAAGGATGTGGGTTCAAACCCCAGCACCACATACACAACAAAGTATCAGAGTGACAAAGCCACATGAAAAACTAAAATAAAACTTATTCTTTCTCACTGGTCCTCTCTTTAAAAAAAAAAAAGGAATAGGTGAAAAAGAAATGAAAACTTGTTATTAAAAAGGTTGCATAGCAGCCTTATTTATAATAGCCCCAAACTGGAAACAACCAAATATCCATCAACCGAGAATGGATAATTAAGTTGTGATATATATTTATAGGATGGAAAATTACTCCATAATGAAAAATAAAAGACAACTATTGCATGTAGATGTATTTCAAAAACATTACTGAGCTAAAGATTATAGACACAAAAGGGTACCTACTCTAAGCTTCCACTTATGTGAAATACCAGAACAAACAAAACTGTGGTAATGAAATTCAAAGCTGTAAGGAGACAAGGTAGTAAGCACAGGGTAATCAACTATAAAGGGACACAACCAAACTTTCTGGGATGACTGTTCAATATCTTGTTTTGGGTGTTGGTTACTAAGTTATATTGTTGAAATTCACCAAATGACATCTAAGATCTCTGCATTTTAATGCATGTTCAGGAAAAATCAAAAAGTTTTAAGAAGCTGAGAAAGTTGCTGAGAAGCATCATCATGACCTTTTTTAAACTCCAGCAATAAACTGTTCTCAGATGCTGTTTTCATCAAGTTTTCCCTATGCTCCAGAATCCAAAATAACTCCTTTATCAGCTGTCTTGTCAAGACCATATCCTCTGGCTGGAGAAGCCGCTCAGCGATTAGGGCACTTACTTGGCGTGCACAAGGACCCAAGTTCGAACCCCAGCATCACATACACAACAAAGTCATATGAAAAACTAATAAAATTGATTCTTTCTCTCTTCTCTCACTGTCCCTCTCTTTAAAATAATAAAAAAAAAAAGACCATATCTTGGGGCTGGAGTGGTGGCTCAGCGGTTATGGCATTTGCCTGGCATGTGTGAGGATGCAGGTTCATTTTCTCTCTCAACTGTCCTCCTTTTTTAAAACAAAACAACAAAAAACCATATCCTCATTCTTATCTCCACAGAAAACTTGGGGCATTAACTTTTCCCACTTCCCACAAAGGTAATCTGCTCACTGTCCCATGCAGACAATTTGCTCTTTCCTACCAGTCTCCTGTCCTTACCCTGTCTAGATCCTACTCAAATTCTCTCTGACCTTCAAATTCCATTTAAATAAGTCTCCTTCAGAGAACTCTTAATAAATCCTAGCCAGTTTAAGCACCCTATGTTCCCGCAGTTATGTTCTTTCATTGGACTAATATAATGCATTAAAAAAAAAAGAGGGAGAGAGAGACAGTCAGAGAATGAGAGAACCAATTTTATTTAGTTTTCCATGTGGCTTTCATTGCTCCGACACTTTGTTGTGTACAGACACTTTGTTGTGTACACGGCGCTGGTGTTTCGAACCCGCGTCCTCGCTCATGATTGGCAAGTGCCATAATCGCTGAGCAACTGCACCAGCCCTAATATGATGCTTTTAAGTCATGCGCTGTGTATACCCACATCAGAAGTAACAGGCAAACACTATCTAGTGATACTTTTGTATTTCCCTGCAGAACACAGTTCATAATATGCACTTCTTGGCCAGTCCCTGGATGCGGGCTTGTGAGAATTACACAGTATCCGGACAGGGTAAAAAAAAGGTTTAGCTTAGGGACAATAAGAGTGGTATTGAAGTGAGCTCTGAGTCTGTATGGGCCTGGTGGGCTGTTTACCTTGTTTCCTCTTTATGCAAGTGGTCCCTCCATCCCATCCCCGCAAGATAGTAAGTGGCCCAAAAGAAGCTTGTATTATTTTTCTGTACTTTCACTGCTTCTTAAAGTAGTAAGGAAACTGCGCTGTTCTCCCACAGGCAGGGACTTCTTAAGTGTTCCGCTTTCCACATTATTGGGAAGACCTGACCCTGGAGGACAAAGAGGGAGGCACTTGGCATTTAAGGTCAAGGCGGCACTCAAGAATCATATCATGGGGGCTGGAGCGGTGGCTCAGCGGTTTCGGCGCTTGCCTGGCAAGCACGAGGACCCGGGTTCCAACCCCAGCACCACGTACACAACTGAGTGTTGGAGCAACTAAGGCCATGTGAAAAACTCAATAAAGTTGTTTCTCTCTTTCTCTGTCTCTCTCACTGTCCCTCTCATATCATATCATGGATACACATCCAACACGTAGGCAGGAAGGCAAAATTACAAACACCAACGGTTTACAACCTCACATACACGTGTACGCCCAGCCCCACGGAAGCCGGCGCGCATGCCCGTGGGCCGTGCGAACCTACTTAAGTTTTCTGTAAACACCCCCATTCTACCCCCGGCTCGGCTCAGCGCAGTGTCCCCGACCGCGACCCGGAGGAGGTGTGTACTAGTCTGAGCTAGGCCTGCGGAGAGTACGGGGGAAGCGGTGGGGAGGCTCTTCCCACCCAGGCGGAAGCGGCGCGCGCGGGGGCCAGGCAGACTTAGCTCTTGTCCTGGGAACATCTGGATGGGGGTGGGAGGGGCGCGCATCCAGGATGAACGCGGATTGGCTGCGCTGGACGAGGGAGGAGGAGTCTAGGTAAGGGGCGGGGTTCGCTGGCCCCTTTAAAGCCTTGACATCAAGAGGCGGCTCCGGCACCCCCCTTTCTCTGCCCCCCGCCCCCGAGCTACGGCCATGGACCCGGCGGATCCGGCCTGTCCTGGTCCAGCCCAACATCTGATTTCGGTGAGTTGCGGGCCTACTTGGGATTTAAAGGCGCAAGGTGGGAGAGTGTAAGCTCCGGGCAGGAGCTGGGGAGTGTGGAGGGTAAGGCGCCCACGGCAGCTTTAGGTCGGTGGGGGCGTCTCGGCTTCCTGCACGCACCTAGCCGCCAGCCCCTCCCTCGTGCTGCACTATCCCCAGGGGGTCTGGCTGAGACTCTGTCCACCCCCTCCCCACCCCCTCCTGCCCCCTGCGCCATCCTCGCGCACACTCCGTGGCCCCGGAAGGGAAACTTTCGGGAGTGGGGGATGTTCCGGTGGCCGGTCTCCCTCCCGATTTGAAAGCACTGACCTTGCCCCAGCTTCGCGCCCCACCCCACCCCCGCGTCCCACTGTCCAGGTGCTGCTTAGCGGTGCCAGGTTGTTTCTTGGGCGGGGGTGGGGTGGCTCCAAAGCGCAGGCGCGGAGAGAGCCTGGGGCTTCTCTTCACACTTCTTGCAGTCCCCTTGGCCTGGGGCTGTAGGGCGTGGGGGAGGCGGGGAAAGGCGGAGAGACTGGTGTGCCAGAATAGCCCTTTTGAAGCTTTAAGGGCTGCGGGAAGGAGGGAGGTCGGCGGGCTGCAAGCTGAAGAGAAGCTGAGCGAAGGAGAAGGATTTGGCCAGGAACAGGGACAGGGCAGTGCCTGCAGAAAAGGCTCACAGGGTCCTGGCTGCGGTGTCAAAAGAACAGAACGCCGAGAATCTATCTGTGCCTGACTCTCCCTTGGTTTAGTTAGCCTAGAGCCTAGGAAAGTGGCTGGTGGTTACCCCACTATCCTCTCCTTATCCTGGGCCCAAAGCCCCTAGGTCTCTCTAGCCTTGGCACTGCCCCAAGGGTACAGAGGGCTCTCACCTTGTATAGGCCTGGTTTTCCAGGACGCTGAGGCATGCATTAGCCAAGTCCACCCAGCCTGCCCAGTTGCTTCTGGGGTCTTAGCCCAAGGAGTTCCCTGGCTTTAGAGGCAATCCCTCTTCCCTCACTACTAGTTCTGAGCCTCCCGCTAGGGTCCTCCTGCCTAAGCACAATTGTCAGCCAGAGGATATAGTTGGAGGCAGAGCCCTGGGCACGTAGTGTCTGGAGGTAGGTGGAGAGTGCGACAGTGTTTAACCATTGTGTGGACAGTATTTTGGGGAGAATGAATGTAGCCCAGTTGCCCCTTGCACACAGTCTGCAACAGACATAATGCCAGCAGGCTTTCTGAAACCCCTGGTCTGGCCAGAAGAGAAACACAAAATTTACCTCAAATTGAGTCCACACACACCCCACCCCCCCCTCCGCCCCCACCCCATCCCTTTCAAAGACCAACCTGGGATTAGTGGGGTTTTTGCCCGAGAGAAACCATATATTTTCCTGTAGGTAATTCCAAGTAGTTCAAGTTTGTTTTCAAAATCTGTGTTCTATGTATTTGGTGACTTTGGTCCTCCAGCTTCATCAACTCAGACCTTTGAAGGGAGTGTCCTGGGCTGCAGGGGAGAAGGCACTTCATGATAAGCAGGTGGAAACCAGTGTGAATGGGGACTGAGCTGCTATGAATATGGACTGAGAGGTCCATTGTGGTGCAGGCCTGTAAACCCAGTAATGCTGGAGGATCACAAGTTCAATGCCAGCCTGGGCAACTTAGAGCTTATCTCAAAAATTTTTTTAGCCCCTGGGGTCAATCCCCAGTAACACACACACACACACACACACACTCTCTCTCTCTCTCTCTCTCTCTCTCTCTTTCTCTTTCTTTATTTGAGAATCATCTCTGGGGCCTACTCTTCCTATCCTGCTTTATGACCTTTGCCAAGATAGTTTCCCTCACTGGGGCTCAGTTTCCTTCAACTTTTAAATTCAACAGTTTTTTCGATATTGACTAATTCCACTGGTAGGTGACTCTAGAGGTGAGAAAGGTCCTCTGGAAGGATGACTTCATTAAGAAAACTAAGGTGTGGACTGTGATAGTTGCTTAGGATTAGAACTTGGGGTTAGAGAGGCCCTTACTCTCTTATCCTGCCCAAGAATATTCATTGTTCTACTCATCCCTGGTGCCTTGGGATATGAACTCCTTCTGGCTTGGATTTGGCCCACCCATCAAGGCCTCTGATGAGACATCTTGCTAGGCCAGTCTTTGAGCTGGGCCTTTGGGGAGGGGTTGAGGAAAGGAGGCAGCCAAGGGCCAGCAGGGTAAGCAGATTCTCAGGAGACAGTTTGCATCTCAGCTGTTGGGACTTGTTTTAGGATCCGGGCCAGGAAGCACAGCACACTAATCTACTTTCTTATGGGAAAAGGGCAAGAAGGGCCCCACTTCTGTGGCTCATCCCACCCACTGGCCCTACCCACTTCACCTCTAAACTCATAGCCCCACCTCTGAGGCAAGGGGCTAAGGAATCTTCGCTGTTGTCCTCACTCAGCCCAGCCAGCTTCCCAGGCCCTGCCATGCCAGCCCAGCAGCAGCATCAAGGAGAGGCTGCCCCCACCCCATCTTTCCCAGGCCCCTTGTCTCCTGTGGGTAGGGCTTTCTCAAGAGTCAGGCTTTCCAGGTTGGGACTTGCTCTCCAGCCCAAGAGCCAAAAGGCCTCATGTTTTGTTTTCATCTTTGGTCTCCCAGGTGAAGGAGAATGTTGAAGGAGGGATGGTGATTAGAAAAGCCCCAAGATTGGTTTAATATGAGGCATATTCTGCATTGCTTTTTCCCTCTGCTGGCTCTCTTGAGCCTTGGAAATCCTCTGCCCTGTATATATGAGAGCTTCAGTAGGAAGCATTTAGGACAGACCCAAAGGAAACCTCCCTCACTGCTGTGAGCTCTTGAAATGGATAATGGAAGCTCCCAGGGAGGTCAGTTTCTCAGAAAGTGGTTAATGGTAGAGTCCCTGTCAGAGTGAAGGATGCAGCTGTTGCTAGGCAGAGGCTGCTGTTCCTCCTTGGGGTGTGGCTCTTAGGCTGGCCAGCCAGAAGCCCTGTTAGAAGCTGAAGAAGGAAAAAACCATTGCCTGATCACCAAAGCAGGGTCCCTAACCCCATCTAAGCTGCATCTCTCAGAACAAGTGCCTTTTCTCACTCCTAGTTCCTCTGACCCTTCCCCCAAGTCACCATTATTACCACCGTCTGCTTTGACAACCCTCAACCAAACCTGGCAAGCTTCTCCAGCCTGTCTGGCTCTGCTAATGGACTGATTGGATTTTCTATACTTGGAATTTTGGATTGCTGTTTGAACATGCAAATTTATGCAAATCACTCTGAGATCTGCCACCACATCAAAACAATGTAGAGCTTCCACGGGCTGGAAGGAATCCTAGAGACAGTCTAGACCAATACCCTCAAGTTAAAAATGGGGAACCTGAAGTCCACAGGGGGAAATGATTCATGTGGTGGTGAATGTCAGGAGCAGGATTCCTGACTTTGGTCTCTATTTTACATGGTAGTATTCTGTAATTTTTCATTCATGAGAGAGCCCCTTTGTATTTAAAGCAGTGAAGTCCAGTTATTGAACCTAGATTGCAGAGAGATGGCACTTAGAGGTTCAGAGTGTTATCCCAGGGCCTTAAGGGACTCTGGTTAGCTTTCTAACATACTGAAGAAAAACTTCAAATCCCTTAGACCAAGTCCCATAATATTTTCCCCTAGACACTGTTCTGGAGGGATGGAGGACAGGACCATTGGCTATTGCCTTGCTTACCACCTTAACAGTTTACCTGGAGCTGAGATTTTGTCTGTTCCTGGCATCTGCTACAGTATCGGGCACATAGTAGGCTGTGAATGCACTTGAACATGCAGTGTGCCTCTGTCTCTATTCTTCCATACTAGTTTGGGTTTCTGCCGCTTCCCTCCATGCCACAGTTTGATTCTGTTACCTCCTCATGACTAATACCTTTGGTCAATTGACTTTTTGTCCAACCTTTCCATCTCTGGGCTTTCTCTACAAATTTTTATGGCAGTAACCAGACAAACCTTGGTGTAGGAACATTCTCATTATTTTAGGATCAGTGCCAAAGATGAGTGGGGGCTACGGAGATGAGCTGGGGGGTCCCAAGATCAATCCCCACCTTTTGGGGGGGGTGCTGGGGATTGCACCCAGACCTTTGGGCAAGTGAGGCAAGCCACCAAGCTACAAGAACATTTCTTGCTGTATTCTTGATCTGATCCTGCTGACCAGCTGCCAGATGCCACCTGCTCCCTCTTCATGTACTGTTCCTCTAGTGTGGTGCTGTTGAGCTGTTGAGAGGACTGAGCCCCTACTTACCTTGTGATGCCTGAGCATACTGTAGAGATGGTAAGGATGCTCAGGCAGCCACACTCTGGGAGGGTGGCGCAGGAGCTCAAGGACTCCTAGCAAGGGCCTGGGGAGGGGACTTGTCCGGGGTTTTACCTCACCTTCTTGCCAAACCTGGATCTGAAGTGAGTGCCCCTGTCTTCAGATCTTCCCCAAACAGCAGGTGTGGCAAAGCCGGAACCTCTGTCTAGTTCCCCACTGCCCAGATACTCTCCACACCTAGGTTCTTAGTTCTGTTCAAGGCAAGATCCTTCTCTCTGCGCCTCAGTTTCTCAGCCAGTGCTCATGGATTAATAACACATCGTCGTTGGGGTGTGGCACCTGCTCCATAATTACCATTTTCCCAGCTCTGGAAGTTTTGTAGATGAAAGAGGCCTGAAGAGGCCAGGCTGTTATTAAGTTGAATTATCATTGCTGTTATTACTGATTTCTAAAAACCCAGGAGCTGCTGAGAAGAACGTAGTCAGGCACAGGACCCTGAACCTTGCATTGGTCCTTGAGCTCTGGGATTGTAACAGTACTCCCTAAGCTTTAAATAAACAAATATAATTATAGCTATTTATTTTTTGGTACTAGGGATTGACGCTAGGGCTTCATACATGGAGCCCTCTTACATGTACCCCCCCCCAATTTTTTTGGTAGGAGTAGTAGTAGTGATTTAACCCAGACATACCCATAGCTCTGCCACTGAGCTATGCCATCAGGCCATTTTAGTGTTTGTTTTCCTTTCTGAGACAGGGTCTCACTAAGTTGCTGGGTCTGGCCTCAGATTTTCAGTTCTCCTGCCTTGCTGGGATTATAGGTGTCCAGCTAATATTATAGCTTTTTTTTTTTTTTTAAGAGAAAGAAGGACAGTGAGAGAGTGAGAAAGAATCAGTTTTATTTAGTTTTCCATGTGGCTTTCATTGCTCTGACACTTCGTTGTATACATGGTGCTGGGATGCAAACCTGCATCCTGGCAAATGCCAAACAAGTGCCATAACTGCTGAGCCACCACTCCAGCCCATATTATAGCTATTTTAATAGGAAAAAAGACCCCATTCTACTGCGCCTGCTTTTTCCTGCAGGACTTAAGTGGTGGTGCTACTTACGGAAGAGTAATCAGTCTACAATTCTCACCCTGCTTCTGACCCTGACCCTTTGGGAAGATTAATGACTTTTCCTAGACAGGGCTGCAAGAGCTTCTGAAACTCCTGGGGTGTGGCCCTGGGGTTCTCAGCAGCTGAGTTCCCAGGGACTGATTCACCTTACCCCCAGCTGGCTTGATGTGGGGGATATAATTGGTCCTTTTGTGCAGGGATCTGTTGAGACACCCCCAGAACCTGCCTGCCATAGCTCCAGGCACTCATTTCAGGAGTCATTTACCATCCTTAATCCCAACTACTCCAAGCTCGCCCGTTTCCCAACCTCTTACCCCTGCCTTTACTCTTGACTAGACTTTGCCCCCTTCTTGGAGTGCTAGAATTAACTGAGCTCTTAAAATAAGCAGAAATGCCCCTGACTAACTACTGAATTGTGGTACTACCATGCCCACACTGCAGCCTGGAGGAAAAGGACCTCTACTACCTATAGGGTGGAAAAAGGGAATGGAGTGAAGACATTGGCATCTTGTAGTAAGAGTCCCTAGATTCATCTGGCTAGACCTCATGTTCTCCTGTGTCCTAGAGCCATGATTTCTACCTTCTCATACAGGAAGAGATGGATGACAACAGCTGGGAAGAGCTTTAGAAAGCATTTGCCACTCTGTTAGATCTGTTGTTTCCGGTTGTCTTAGTCTTATCAGGCTGCTATAACAAAAATACCATGAACTGGGGCTGGAGCGGTGGCTCAGCTGGAGCAGTGGCTCAGTGGTTATGGTGCTTGCCTGGCATGCGTGAGTACACGGGTTCAAACCCCAGCACCCACATATACAACTAAGTGTCAAAGCAACAAAAGCCATGTGAAAAACTAAATAAAATTGATTCTGTCTATCTCTCTTTCCCACTGTCCTTTAAAAAAAAAAATACCATGAACTGGGTAGCTCATAAGCAACAGAAATTTATTTCTCATGCCTCTGGAGGCTGGCAAGTCCAAGATCCAGGTGCCAGTAGATTCAGTGTTTTATGATGGCATTGTTTCATTAGATAAAGCCTTCTTGCTATGTTCTCATATAGTGGAAGTAGTTTAGGGCTTTCTCTTAGGCCCCTTTTATAAAGGCACTAATCTCATTCATGAAGATACCACCCCTGTGACCTCTTATAGACCATTCTTCATACTGTCATCTTGGGAGTTAGGATTTCAGTTTGTAAATTTAGAGGAGTCGGGACCCAAACATTCAGACCAAAGCACCCATTACAAGCTCCCCAGGTTGACTTCAAACCATTAGTAGCATCATTCACCTTTGTGTTCTGATCTTCACTCAAATGCCAGTCTTTAGGCCCAAACTAGCCTTTGAGGAATTTTCAAGCTCTGCCCAGGCCATTCATTTAGCCAGTAGATATCTTACAACATAACGAATGCTGGTGCTGTGCTAGACTCTAGGAATACAGTGGTGATAAAGAAAATCTATATTCAGCCAGGTGTGGTTGTGCATGTTTATAACCCCAGTGACTTGGGTGGCCAAGGTAGGAGGATTGCAAGTTCAGAGCCAGCCTCAGCAACTTAGTGAGGCCCTGAGCAACTTAGCAACTCCCTGTCTCAGAAAAATAGAAAGGGGGGCCAGAGCAGTGGCTCAGTGGCTTGCCTGGCATGTACGGGTAGCACCACATACCCAGCAAAGTCTTGTAGCAACGAAAGCCACATGTAAAACTAAATAAAAAATTGATTCTCTCTTTCTCTCTCTCTCTCTGTCTCACTGACCCACTCACTTTAAAATAAAAAGGGCTAAGGATATAGCTCAGTGGTTAAGTCCCCTCACCCCCCCTTCAATCCCTGATACCAAAAAAAAAAAAGAAAGAACAAATGCAACCCTGATTTGATTGTTACATATCAGATACATGTATTGAATTGTAACATTGTGTCTCATAAATCAGTATAATTATATGTCAGTTCAAAAATAGGGTAGGAAAAAAAATAGGGTTGGAGTGGTGGCTCAGCAGTTGGAGTGCTTGCCTGGCATGCGCAAGGATCCAGATTCGAACCCCAGCACCATATACACATCTAGGTGTCTGAGAAACAAAGGCCAGATGAAAAAAATAAATTGATTTTCTTTCTCTCTCTCATTCTCTCCGTATCTCTCTCTCTTTAAAAGAAAAAAAAAGAATGTTGCATCTTTTAAAAATAAATAAATAAATACATAAATATAGTTGGGCCTGGTGCTGCATGCTTGTAATCCCAGCTATTCAGGAGGCCAAGGCAGGAGGACCACAAGTTCAAGGCAAACTTGGCCAACCTAATGAGACCCTGTCTCAAAATTAAAAAAAAAAAAGAAAAAGAAAGAAATTTAAAAGAGCTGGGGTTGTATCTCAGTGATGAAGTGCCCTTGGTTCATCCTTAGTATGAGAAAGAAGGAAGGGATGTGTAGTAAGAGCAAGAACATAGAGGTGTGTGTACACATTGGGGGAGAGATGTGCCCAAGGGCTCTGTATGACACACTCCTGGAGGCAGGAGGCAGGCCAGGACTACAGATATTATGTCACATGACCTAGAGTGCTGGGTTTCTCAGTTTGGCTTCGTTGGCTTCTCTTCTCTGTTCCCCAATCTGTGGGATATCCTGGGCCCACTGGTTATTAGAGTGTCCAAGACAAAGACCCCATTCTCTATAAGATGGTGCTAATAATGCCTCTTCCCCACCCCCACCATGTGGCCTTCTATTTACCCAACTCTGGGCCTTCAGGCTCTTAAAGCTGGAACCTGCTTTCCACTGTAGGCTGAAGGGAAGTTGGGGGGCGTTCGCTTTTCATTTCCTCTGTAGACAGCACCTCACTTCCTGTCCCCCAGGCTAGAAGAAGGCTAAAGCTCTTTCTTGGCTTTGCTCTCTCTTCCTCTGTCCTCCCCCACTGCTTTCCCAGGAAGCCTGCAGGCTTTGTTGGAGAAAGACAACATCAAAGTTGGCAGGCCAAGTTCCTTACCCCACCCCTTTATCCTGTACAAGGGGACCTGTCTTAGCTGCAATCCTTTTCTAGACATGATATCATCCTTCTCTTCTGTGCCCTTGTGGGAGAGAAAAGTCAGAGAGGGTTTACCTCCATTTTACAGACTGTAAAATTGAGGCCAAGAGGAGTTCCCAGTTTTTCTCAACTTCCCCAAGGGACATGCCAAGCCAGAACCAGAATCCAGAAGCCTGTCTCCCATTTTAGGCATAAACAAGAACAGAACCCAGTGGAAGTCTCTAGTGAACCAGAGCAGAACTGGCAGCTCAGGAGGTGATATCTGCGCTCTGGCTGGATGACATCCACTGGGGCAGCCCTGGAGTTGCCTGGGCACAGAAGGCTACCAGAGCCTGACTCTTTTCTCAAAAGAAATCAGGATATAAAGTTTGGGGGTGGGGCACTGGGGGATGGGCATGGGTGGGAGCCTGAGAACTCACTGGACATTTCATCTCATATCTGAGAGCATGTAGCTAATGTTCCAACAGTGAGTTCTGCTGTTACCCCCAGCAGCCTCTCTGCCTCCATTCCTCCTATGGGACCCAGCATATGTTGTCAGTTATGCCCAAGATCTTGAAAAGATGCTGACTTCCTCCTTCAGCCCAGGGATGGGAGATAGTCAAGTTGGAAACTGGCCCAGACCAGGGGAGCAGGAAACACTCACCTTCAAATGCCCTTAGACCCAGGGGCACTGAGTCATTCATTTGCATATACACATGAGGTTTCTGCCTCCTCACTTCTCATTGATAGCTTCAGTGGTCCTCTTTCCTTTCCCTTCTGTCTAAACCCTCTCAGTTTTAAGGGCTCAGGTCACTTGATGTTTTTTTTTTTTTTAAGAGGAGAGAGGGACAGTGAGAGAGAGAGAGAATCAGTTTTATTTAGTTTTTCATTTGGCTTTCGTTGCTCCAACACTTCATTGTGTACGTGATGTTGGGGTTTGAACCCGCATCCCTGCGCATGCCAGGCAAGCGCCATATCTGCCGAGCCACCGCTCCAGCCCTTGATGCTTTTTTTTTTTTTTTTTTTCAGTTCTCCAAAAGACTTCTTTCTTTCTTTCCTTCCTTTGCCAAGGATTGAACCCAGGGGTGTCACATCCCCAGCACTTTTATTTTTTATTTTGAGACTGGTTCTTGCTAAGTTGCTTAGGGCTTTGTTAAGTTGCTGAGACTGGCTTTGAACTCATGATCCTCCTGTCTCAGCCTCCCGCTGAGTCACTAGGATTACAGGTGTGTACCACCACAGCTGGCTCTCCAAAAGACTACTGTGGTGGAACTAACTTTGCCATACAGCTATGCTTGAATGTCTTTTTTTAAATCGACGAATGAAAATTATATACATTTATGGTATACAAAATGATATTTTGAGAAATATATCATGGAATGGTAAACCAGGCAATTAGCATATGCGTTTTCTTCCTTTTTGGGGTGAGAATACTTATAATCTACTTTCTTAGCTATTTTCAAGTTTATAACATATATAACATGTTGTGCAATAGATCTCAAACTTATTCTTCCTAACTGAAATTTTTGTATCTTTTGACAACCCTCAAAACCCTTTTTAACTAACATTTTAATTTCTGCTTCTCTGAGTTCTACATTTTCAGATTCTGCATATAAGTGAGATGATGTGATGCTTTGTCTTTGTGTACCTGACTTATTTCACTTAGCATAATGTCCTCTAAATTCATCCATGTTGTGGCAAATGACAGAATTTCCTTCATTTGTAAGGTTGAATAGTATTCCACTGTGTACATATGCCACAGTTTTTGTATCCGTTCATCTGTTTATCTAAGTCCATCTCTTGAATATTGTGACTAATGCTGCAATTAACACTGAAGTACAGATATCTGTTCAACATACTGATTTCATATCCTTTGGCTGTATACCCAGCAGTGGGATTGCTAGATCATATGGAGCTTCTATTTTTAATTTTTTTGAGATGCTTTTGTACTGTTTCCAACAATGATTGTACTAGTTTACATTCCCATCAACAGTATGCAGGAGTTCCCTTTTCTCCATGTCCTGGCCAACACTTATCTTTCATCTTTTTGTTAATAGGTGGCAGAGATTATCTCATTGTGGTTTTAATTTGCATTTCTCCCGTGATTAGTGATGCTGAGTATTTTTTCATATATCAATTAGCTGCATGTCTTTTTTTTTTTTTAAGAGAGAGGGACAGTGAAAGAGAGAGAAAGAATCAGTTTTATTTAGTTTTTCATGTGGCTTTCATTGCTCCAACACTTCGTTGAGTATGTGCTGCTGGGGTTTGAACTCGTGAACTTGTGCATGCCAGGCAAACGCTATAACTGCTGAGCCACCGCTCCAGCCCCTGTATGTCTTCTTTTGAGAAATGTCTGTTCAAATATCCTTTCCTCTATTCTGTTCTGTTCTATTGTTTGCAGTACTGGAGATTGAACCCAGGAGAGCTATACCACTGAGCAACATCCCCAATCCTTTTTTTTTGGGGGGGGTTACCAGGGATTGAACCCAGGGGCACTTACTCAGTCACATCCCCAGCCATTTTTTGTATTTTATTTTGAGAAACGGTCTTGCTAATTTGCCAAGGCTGGCTTTGAACTTGTGATTCTCCTGCCTCAGCCTCCCAAACCACTGATGTTACAGGCATGCGCCACCACGCCTGGCTCCCAATCCATTTATTTATTTATTTGGTACTGAGGATTGAACCCAGGGGTGCTACATCCCCAGCCCCCCTTTTTTTCATTATTATCATAATTATTCTTTTTTTTTTTCTTTTTATTTTGAGACAGGTCTAACTAAATTGCCCAGGCAGACCTCATACTTGTGATCCTCCTACCTCCAGAGGAGATGGGATTATAGGAGTGCTGTGCTGTGACAGGCTTACCTTACGATTGAATCCATTTCAGAGTATTTTATAGCTCTTATAAAAGGGATTGTTTTCTTTCTTACTTTCTTTCTTTTAAAGAAAGAGGGGGCAGTGAGAGAGAGAGAAGTGATCTTTATTTAGTTTTTCATGTGACTTTCATTCCTTGGACACTTTGTGTATGTGGTGCTGGGGTTTGAACTCGGGTACTCATGCATGCCAGGCAAGCGCTGTAACCACTGAGCCACTGCTCCAGCCCCAGGGATTGTTTTCTTAACTTCTTTTTCTGATAGTTCATTGTAACTCTATAGAAACACTACTAATTTTTATACTTGTGTGTCTTAGATACTCTACTAGATTGAAGATCCAAGAAGTCCCAGAATTAATTGCTCCCCAGTCATATGGCATTGTGCCCCATACTGAATGATTTGTCCAAAAATATTCTGTAGAATGAATAGGTTAATCCTATTTGCCAGAAGGTGTCACTGAAGCCTGGGAATGAGTTGAGGGCTTTGAAGGTCATCTCAGTGTCTGGGACAAATATAAAAATGTCCTTTGCTTACCTTCAGTATGGTTTATCACATGGGTTCTCAAAGCCATTTGATGCTGGGGTCCTTATGGGAACTTGATGAGTCCTTTGCTCATTTCTTACCTGTCCCTTCTTTCTGTTCTGTTTTGTTTTGTTCCTAGTTTAAGTGAAAGGAGATCACCAATTCCTTCAGGGTCTAGGAGAAGGGTTTTTAGGGCCTTGGGGCCTGTTAGCAAGAAGCTACCCTGGCACAGGGTGTGTTGGGAGTCCAGAAATTCAACCTTCCCTCTCTAGGGAGCTTTCTTTCTCCTCACAGGGACTGTTAGAGCTCAGGACACATTGCTTGGCCTTTTTTTTTTTTTTTTTACTTAACTAGGATTTGAACCCAGGGGCACTTAACCACTGAGCCACATCCCCAGCTCCCTTTTTATTTTTTATTTTGAGACAGGGTCCTGCTAAATTGCTCAGGGCCTCATTAAGTTGCTGAGGCTGGCTTTGAACTTGGATCCTACTGCCTTAGCCTCCCCAGCCACTAGGATTACAGGTGTGCACCACCATGCCTGACTGACACATTCCATTTTTAAATGGCTTGGTAGTTTGCAGTGCTTGCCTGGCATGCGCAAGGACACAGGTTCACACCCCAGCACCATGTTCACAGCTGGGTGTTGGAGCAATAGAAGTCACATGAAAAACTAGATGGAACTGATTCTTTCTCTCTCTCTTAAAAAAAGAAGAAAGAAAACAAAAAGAAAGGAGAGAGAGAGAGAAACCAACGAGGGCTGCATCAGCCTAGGAAAGCTTTTCTGAAGAATTGCTCTAGGACCAGACCAACAGATTTCTAGGGTTGTGCTGAGAGTATTAGTTTGCCCTCAGAGAAGTAGGAGGTTATGGGAAGATTTGAAGTTTGATAAACAATCATGTTTATAGTTTTGGAAAATTGCCCCAGGGACTGAAGCGGTGGATCAGTGGGTATGGCAAGGACATGGGTTCAAACCCCAGCACCACATACACAACTAAGTGTCGGAGCAACAAAGGCCACATGAAAAACTAAATAAAATTGATTTCTCTCTCTTTCTCTTTCTCTCTCGCTCTGTCCCTCTCTCTCTCTTTAAAAAAAAAAAAATTAAAAAAAAAAGAAAGTCACTCCAGTAGAAAGCTCCTTGGAAAAGTGATTGTGACAGGGAAAGTACAAGCAAGATAAACTTAAAATACCTATGGGGCTAGAAATTAAGGAAGTACCAAAATAAAAAGACATTCTGAGGGGCTGGAGTGGTGGCTTAGCTTGCCTGGCAAGCACAAGGACACAAGTTCAAACCCCAGCACCACATACATAGTGAAGTGTCACAGCAATGAAAGCTACATGAAAAATTAAATAAAATTAATTCTCTCTCTCTCTCTCTCACTGACCCTCTCTCTCTAAAAAAAAAAAAAAAAAGTAAATGAGAGGGCCTGCATGGTGCTAATCCCAGCGGCTTGGGAAGTTGAGGCGGAAAGATCACAAGTTCAAGGGTCGCCTGGGCAACTTAGTGAGACCCTGTGTCAAAATAAAAAATAAAAGAGGCTGGAGATGCAGCAGCTCAGTAGTAAAGTGTCTCTGAGTTCAATTACTAGCGCCCCCCCCCAAAAAAAAGTGGGTGGGAAAGTGTAGCCCAATGAGGATTGAGTATGTGTTTATTGTTTGAGGCCCTGGGTTCAAACCCCAGCATCAAAAATAAAAATAAAAAGTGAGTAGGAAAGATTCCTTCAGAATGTAGATTCTGAAGACTTAAACAGAGGATGTCTGAGGCAGGAGGAACTGGCCTTGGCTGGGGAGAGGTATAGTCCCTCTGTTGTAATAGGAGATGAGGAGAAAGGGAGGATTCTAAAGGGTCTGGGAAAATGGTGGCAGGAGTTTTGAGTGGGGTTCGCTCTGCTCCTTTAACTGTCTGGGAAAATAGGAGGATACAGAGTAACTCAGAAGTTTGAGGATAGTAGGAAGAGAGTAGAGTCCTTGCAGAGAATTAGAGAACAACTCCAACAGTAAGCCTAGTTAGGCTAGCCTGCAAGACTGACAATGAGCCTGACATGGCTTTCCTTTGGTTGAGGCAGAGAGAATGAGAAATAGTGTAAGGCAAAACCTGGGGACAGGAGTGAGTGTCAACTCCTGTTCCTCCCCTTCTCTCTGTCCCTGTGGAAAGGAGTAGTGACTTAGAATATTTGCGCCAAGAGATTCCAGAGTTCTTCTCAAACTTTACTGTCCAGTGCAGTGGCCACTAGCTGCATATGGCTATCTAAAATTAACTTTAAACTAAGTTCTCAGATTAGCTGTATTTCAAGTATACAGTAAGCACTGTATCTAATGGCTACCATAGCAGGCAGCACAAACTAAGCATTTTCATCACAGTAAGTTCTACCAGAAAAGTGATCCTCATTTTTTTTTTTTTTGTCTGAGGACCCCAGTACACTCTTTAAAATTGAAAACTCTGGGGCTGGAGTGGTAGCTCAGCAGTTACGGTGCTTGCCTAGCATGCACAAGGATGCAGGTTCAAACCCCAGCACCATGTGCACAACGGAGTGTCGGAGCAATGAAAGCCACAGGAAAAACTAAATGAAATTGATTCCCTCTTTCTCTCTCACTGTCCCTCTCTCTAAAAAAAAAAAAATAATAATAATTGAAAACCCCGAAGAGCTTTCATTTATATGTGTTCTACTTAGCGACATTTACTATAGTATAAGTTAAAACTTAAGAGTGTTAGCCAGATTCATCCCATTCACAATAACCTCAAAAAAAAAAAAATAAATACTTGGGAATTAATCTAAAAAAGGAAGTAAAAGACCTCTACAATGAAAATTATAGAACACTGAAGAAAGAAATTGAAGAAGGGGCTCAGCGGTTATGGCACATGTGTGAGGACGCAGGTTCAAGCCCCAGTACAACGTATACAATGAAGTATTGGAGTAACAAAAACCACATGAAAAACTAAATAAAATTGATTCTTTCTCTTTCACTGTCCCTCTCTCTCTTTATTAAAAAACTAAGAAGACCTGAGAAGATGGAAAGACATCCCATGTTCTTGGATAGATAGAATCAACCTAATTAAAATGGCCATTCTGCCAAAAGCACTGTACAGTTTCAACACAGTCCCCATCAAGATACCAATAACATTCTTCACAGTTATAGAAAAATAAATAAGAAACCCAGAATAGCCAAAGCAATATAAGTAAAGAGAACAAAGCAGCAAGTATGACAATACCTGACCTGAAATTATACTATAGATCTGTAGTAACAAAAAAAGAAAGAAAGAAAAAGCATGGTACTGGTATCAAAACAGACATGAAGACTGACGAAGCAGCATAGAAGACGCAGACAAATCCATAAATCTTCAACAGAGGGGGCAAAAATATGGTTTGGAGGAAAGACAGCCTGTTCAACAAATGATACTAGATAAACTGGACAGCCATATGCAGAAAAATTACTGAGGCTCCTTATCTCTCACCCTGCACAAAAATTAAATTGAAATGGATCAATGACCTTTGAATTAAACCAGCTACCCTACAACAGTTAGAAGAAATAATAGGATCAACACTCCACCATACAGGTGTAGGTACCGACTTCCTTAATAAGACTACCATAGGGGCTGTAGAGGTGGCTCAGTGGTTATGGTGCTTGCCTAGGAGGCGCAAGGACGCAAGTTCAAACTCCAGCGTCACGTACTCAATGAAGTCTCAGAGCAATGGAGGCCACATGAAAAACTAAATCAAATTGATTCTCTCTCTCTCTCTCTCTCTCTCTGTCCCTCTCTCTTTAAAAAAAAAAAAAAAGACTAGCATAGCGCAAGAATTAAAAGTCAAGAATCTATGAGTGGAATGCCATTAAACTAAAAAGCTTCTGCACAGCTAAGGAATTAGTCAAGAATGGGAAGAGAAAGCCTAAAGAATGGAAGAAAATCATGGCCAGCTGCTCCTCTAACAGGAGGCAAATATCCAGAATAAACAAAGAATTAAAAAAAATACCAAAAGCACGTTCAATGCAATCAATAAATGGGCTAAAGAACTAAACAGAAACTTCTCAACAGAAGAAATACAGAAAACCAATAAATACATGAAAAAAATGTTCAATATCTCTAGCAATCATAGAAGTGCAAATCAGAACTACGCTAAGATTTTACCTCACTCCAGTTGGAATGGCAAAGATGAAGAATACAAACAACAACAGATGCAACAGAGGTTGTGAGGAGAAAGAATACTAGCGCACCGTTGGTGGTACTGCAGACTGGTACAGCCATTCTGGAAAGCAGCATGGAGACTCCTCAGAAAACTAGGCGTGGAGCCACTGCATGAACCAGCTATCCCACTCCTGGGTACTTTCCCAGAAGAAACAAAATCAGCATTTTACAGTGACAGAACTACATCAATATTTATAGCAGCACAACTCACAATAGCTAAATTATAGAATCAACCCAAATGCCCTTCACTGGATGAATGGATCCAAAAACTGTGGTATATATATACAGTGTAGTTCTACGCAGCTATTAAAACTAATGAAATCATGGCTTTTGTGAGGAATTGGAAATGGAAAAAATCATGCTGAGTGAAATAAGCAAAACTGAGACTCAGAGGTCAAATGTTTGCTCTCTTGTGGAAGCTAGAGTAAAACTAAGGATAAGGTGAAAGTCAAGTTTAGATAATAGACTCACCAAAGTCAGAATAACGCTTGATCTGGGGGAAGCCTAGTTATGAAGGTGGGGAAGGAGGAGGGGAGGATAGAGAGGGAAAAGGGGGCTATAATTATTATATGGTATATTTTACTCCACTAAGAAGCTAAATAATACTCATACAGGCATTTAAAACTAGAAAATTAAAAAATAATTGTACATGAATACATTAATATCTGTAATGGGGGGAATGCTGTGGATGTGGGAGACGGAGGAGTGGTGGGGGAATCCTGGGTAAGGATTGGATTCAACTTACA
The DNA here is from genome assembly GCA_004027875.1 of Aplodontia rufa. Taxonomy (NCBI): domain Eukaryota; kingdom Metazoa; phylum Chordata; class Mammalia; order Rodentia; family Aplodontiidae; genus Aplodontia; species Aplodontia rufa. The sequence goes on along the minus strand of PVKS010002737.1, from coordinate 22,887 downwards.
TTGTCATTATGTGCAAATGTATGAATGTCTAACAGTGAATCCCTTCACTATAAAAGACTATGTTGTACCAATTTTTTTTTAAAAAAAGAAAGTTTTAGCCAGGCACAGTGGCACACACATGTGTGCACACCAGCTACTCCAGAGGCTGAAATAGGAGGAATGCAAGTTTGAACCCAGCCTGGGAAACTCAGTGAGACTCTATCTCAAAATAAAAAATAAAAAAGGGCTGGCAAGCCCAGTGATACACCGCTTGCCTAACATGTGTAAGACCCTGAGATCAGTCCCCAGTACTGGGGGAAGAAAAGAACTGAAAGTTTTAAATCTGTTTCATTCCTATAAAAAATAACAATAATAAACCCATTGCATGTAATTATATTTTGTGAAAAATAATTATTTCTGGGTTTGGGGCTTTGGCTTGGCAGTTACTGCACTTGCCCAGCATGCACAAGTAGGCAGGTTTGAACCCCAGCACCACGTACACAACAGTCTCAGAGCAATGAAAGCCACATGAAAAACTAAATAAAAATTCTTTCTCTCTTTCTCTCTCTCACTGTCTCTCTAAAAAAAAATAATAATTATTATTATTATTTCTCTTTTTAAAAAGGGGTAAGTGTCATTGTTCTTTTCTACAAATATCTATCTCATGTCTGACTTAGTAGAAGCTCTCACCTGCTTTTGTATTCTTCAGTCTGTTAGGATCTCACACAGCGTAATCTCTTGAAAGTGCCACTCTACACTCATGAGAGAATGAAAATAAAAGCATACAGTTTTTTAGTAGTACTTCAAAACTAGTTTTGACCTATGGATAACTTGAGAGGACCTCAGGGTCCCCAAGCCACTCTTTGAGAACCATGGTGGCACACATCTATAATCCCTGCAGTTTGGGAGGCTGAGGCAGGAGGATCACAGGTTCAAAGCCAGCCTTGGCAACTTCACAAGACCCGGTCTCAAAGTAAAAAAGGGCTGGGAATGTTGCTCAGTGGTTAAGCACCCTTGGGTTCAATCCCTGAAACCAAAAAAAAAAAAAAAGAGAGAGAGAGAGAGAACTACTGTTCTCTCCAGAATAATCTCCACTTGAAGGAAGGAGCTAGTCCCTAAGACACTGAGTGATTTACCTGGTTTCACACAGCAAGTGAATATTTTGAAGAGTTAGGCTAGATTCAAGCCTCTGCCTTCTAGTCTGTAGCTTTTCCAATCCCCTTGATGCCCTTGGCTGGGCTAGGATGGGCCTGGCTAGGACTTTGGAAGAGGGGCTTAGGCTGCTTGGCTGCAGAGCCCCTGGTGTGTGGTCCTATAAATAAACCCATTGTGTTGGAACCTCTTCCTCCTCACATACACCAGCAGCTGCTGTTTTTGTTGTTGGATTATACTGTGGACAGGGAACAGTGGGTGAGGGGTAGGGGTGGCAATGAAATGAGGAATGTTGAAATCTGGAAGCCTTTGGGGCTGTTAAAGTGACTGTCCTTCCTTCTGACCAGCCTGGAAGGGCAGGGGCTGATCTGGCTGTCCATTCTGTTCCAAAGAATCTACACTATGGTAACTGAGGTTTTTGGAGTGCCTGTGAAGAGGATGCTGGAGGGGGATGTATGGGCCCCTTCCCCAAGGACCCATGCCTCTCAGAAAGACTTCTGTGTGTCTGGTGCCAGTTGTCAGGAGGAGAGAAGAAATTCTTGTTTGCCCTCTTTCCCTGGTTGGGTCAGGGGCCCAGTTGAAACTCCTAGGGCTAAAGGATGTTTTGGACCAGGGATTAAGTGGCCACTGTCAGGTCAGAAGTGCCCTGGGAGCCTTGGTCCTCATATTCTTCCCCACATCGGTTGACAGCCCAGGGCTGGACTTCGCTGTGAGTGCAGAAGTTACTGTTTACAAGTGGACTTCAGTGTGACACTGGGACTAATGAAAGGGATTCCAGAAAGCAGCTGGGGAGTGGAAGGGACTTGTTGGTGTTAGGGATAATTCTGTTTCCCCCATTTTGCCTTTCTGCAGCTGCCTGTCCCCTCCTACTCTAGCCCCTGGCTTCTCTCCCTGGAGGACTCTGGAGGGAACAGCTGGGGAGTGAGGGGCTCCTCAGGGCCAGAGGGCTTTGGCTGAGGGCCAGTGCAAGGGGAGATGGAGACTAGGCTTGCTGCCACCTCTAAATGGCCTGTGCTCCTAGGCCTGGACTCTGAGCTCAGGGAGGAGTTTTTGCCTGTACCCTGATGAAATAGGTGGGAGCTGCAGATCTGTTTCTGACTGTCTGAAAGCCTAAGGTGGTCCTAGAAGCCTCTGTCCACTTCTGGCTTTAAAGGATCCAGGGCTGGAGATAGAGTTGTGGCTCAGTGGTAGAGTGTGTGCTTAGTATACCTCAGGCCCCAGGCTCAGTCCCTAGCACCACGAAGAAAAGGTAAGCAAGCGGAACTGGAGCTGAACATGATGGACCAGGCCAAAGCGATAACAGCATACAGACTGACTCAGCAACGTCCCCAGGTTACCCGAGATTCCTGAGCAGTGCTTTTCCTTCCCTGACTCTTGATGCCTCAAATTTGCCCCCGCTCCGCCCTCTAAAAGACAGCCAGAGAGCACTCTGTTCTTCCTCCCTTCCCTGTCCCTACCTCCCCTCTGCACTGAGGTCACCTCCTTCTGAATCAGACCTTTGTGGAGGGAGGGACCTCCCATTGGTAGTTCTGGCGGGAGAAGCCTCCAGTTCAAGTTAGAGTTCACTGCACAGCCTGGCTGTAGTGAGTGTTCCAGACCCAGCATCTGAGATGTGCTGTGAGACCATGCAGAGGAATGTTTGAAACCAGGATCATCCTGAAAGACCCAGGCCTGGGTTTTCCCACCATCTTCATAGGGCTGAGCACAGACGCTGTGAGTAGGAGTCACGGGACCTGAGGGGAGAGGAAGGTACTCAGCCCTGAGGTGCACACTGACAGCCACTAGGGACCTGACTCTGAAAGGCCAAGTTCCTAGTTAGGCTTTGTTTTGGAGATGGAGATGGTAGTGTCTCTGCATCCTGATAGTCCCTAGAGAAAGGGGAAAAGGCACAGAAAGTTTTCTTTTTTTTCTTTTAATATGAGACTGAGTTGGGCTGGAAATGCAGCTCAGTGGTAGAGTCCTTTGCTAGCATGAGCAAAAAGCTCAATATTCAGTACTACAGAAAAAAAGAAAAAAGTCGGGGGGAAGTTGGGGGAGAGATGGAATTTCCGCTGTGTTGCCCAGGCTGGCCTCAAACTCCCAATCCTCTTTCCTCAGCCTCCAGAGTAACTGGGATTATAGATTGATGCCACCATGCCCAGCTGTCTTGTTTTCAGAAATCTTAAACTCAGATTCTGGTCCCTCTTATAGGCATGTGCTCCACTCCATCACCAAGTTTAAATGTTCCTCACCAGTCAGGGCGACAGCTTCCTGCCCTCTGCTAATGGCAGCCCTGAAGACACAGAGAAGGCCCTCCACCCTGATTTGGCCCAGACCTTTGTGGTTCAAGGACAGAAAGCATTTCTCCCAAACTGGGGCTGAGTCACAGCCTTCCCCCAGCCAACATTTCCAGAGCCTCTAGTCAGGCTCCCGCTGGGGCATACAGAGCAGTATATGCAGGAGAGAAGTGTTACCCTTGGGAGACTTAGAAAATGGAGGGCCTTCTGTTGTTCATAGTAGGACTCAGTTCATCCTGCCCTGGGACCTGTAGGGGCTCAGATTTGGAGGGTGACAGCGGTTGGCTTGTGTGGTCTGCTGGGTTTGTATACTCCTCAACACAAAACTACCACAAACCTGTGTACATAATCTACAGCCAGGCCATATGCGGTGTTACACACCTGTAATTGCCGCTACTCAGAAGTCTGAGGCAGGGGGGTTGCAGGTTTGAGACCAGCGTCAGCAACTTAGGGAGACCATGTCTAAAAATAAAATAAAAAGAGCTGGGAATGCACCTCACTGGTAGAGTATTTGCCTAACATGTGTGAAGCCCTGGGTTCAGTTGCCAGCACCACACACAAAAAAAGGAAAAGACAATCCACAACCAGTTCTCACATCTAGGCCTTGCTCCTTATCTGATTTTTTCCTTTTAATTTTAGGAAAGGCTATTCTATTAAACTGCCTTCATCCTGTGTTTGGATTTTGTTTTGTTTTTATGAAGAACACAAAATGTGGGACTTCCCCTAGCATCAACTCAGTTCTTTTGTGGACCTTGGACACTGCCCTATTTGTCTCATTCCCTGCTTTGCCTTTCTAGCTTTCTCATCCTCCATATGCACATGAGCATACGCACCCCAACTCCTCTCTTCCCTAGAGGATGTCACTGGGGAAACAAATGATGCAGAATCAAGGGAAAAGCTGGGGGTCCCTGGGGCCAGGCCCCTCCTAGGGCAGTGGGAGAGAGAAGATGATGTCCAGAGCTCAGAGTTGAGGAACAAGAGTGGAAATGGTTGAATGGTAACCTGAGACCTTTTGGTTCTAACTCTATTTGTATGGGAAAGAATATTTCGTGAATTTCTTTCATTTTTTCGAGGCCTGTACATTTCTAAATTTATTAAACATGATAATGTCAGAGTAAATCAAGTTAAACTTTTACCATATTAAAAAACAACTTTCTACAACCTAATACTTTTTTAGAGATATTGTGGGAAGGGGAAGGGAGGGATAAGTGTGGGTAATTAATTGGGGGGCACTCTTGGGGGTAAATCTAATCTTCAGAATCTATACATTTTATATTATTTTGTTAAAAACTTGTACGATCAAAAAATAAATTTCTCAATTAAAAACTCAAAAAGTAAATAAAAAACAACTTTCAATTGTAGAGTGTTTAAAAAAACTATTATTACACAATTTTTCCTTTCTTATTTTTTTCGGAAGCCCCCTTCTCACTGTGGTATGCACACACACACGCACACACTCAGAAAGACTTCTCCCTTTGCCCATTACCTTTGACCTCAAAATCTCCAGCCGATTCCTTTCTAGGGTTTGAGGCAGAGACATTGAAGGCTAGGCTCACCCTGAGGCTGATAAGCTAACGGGGGACTCGGGGAGGGGGCCTGAGAGGGCAGGGCAAGCGGGTAGTACCTGAGATCTGTAAGGGGCCTCTGCAGCTGAAACCTAAGGGTGGGGAGTTGGGACCCAGTGTCATCTGTGTGCCAACTGAGAGTAACCGCAGGCTCCACAGCAACTATCGGCCTGGCACTGTCTGTGTCAGCTCACAGGAATATGAAGAGCCTCCAGTTACTGAGGTCTTGCTAGCCATTCGTACCATTCTCTCATTTTATCCTCCACCTGCCCTTTGGACTAAGTATTTTTACCGCCTTTTTTTTTTTTTTTTTTAAGACAGGGATAGTGAGAGAGAAACGGTTCTTATTTAGTTTTTCATGTGGCTTTCATTGCTTTGAGACCTCATGGTATACGGGGTGTTGGGGCTCAAACTCGTGCCCTCGTACATGCCAGGCAAGCGCCGCAACCACCAAGCCACCGCTCCAGCCCTTTACCACCATTTTTTAAGGAAAGAGATTTCTCCAGAGTCAGGATTTTAACCCAGATCTGTCCCACTGCAAGAAGGCTCTAGGAGTCTGTACACCAAGGACCCTGGGACTGTACAGAACCTGCATGTAGGTTGTTCTGTGAAGCTGGCAGAATAAGTTTGATGTGTATAGTGAGGCTGCAGAGGAGGGGGGACATCCAGTCCTGTCCATTGTGCTGTGGGCTCTACAATATGATTTTAGCATTATCTTTTGCCTCCAGAGCCTGATCCCTTTCCCAGGCCAGTGTCCCCTTGCCAAAGTCATTAGGAGAATCTGATGTCGTGGCGCAGAGGATAAGTTCCAGCACTATGCAGCACACAAGATACTCAGTTCCTTAGCTTTCTTGTCTAAAATATAAGTGCTGGGGATGTGGCTCAGTGGCAGAGTACTTACTGAGCATTGGTGAGGCCCCGGGTTCAAACCCCAGTACTGCAATAAATAAATAAACCAACCAATTAATCTGTTAAATATAGGTGTTTGCTAATAGCACTTACCATGTGTGTTCATGAGGATTAAGAACAAGGTGTGTTTGGAAGGGCAGTAAAGCACCATGCGTTACTGCTAGTCTTACCTGTTAGCTGAGTGACCTCTGGAGGCCTTGGCACTGGCTCTTTTCTTTGCCCTGAGTATCTTTTTCTATCCTGGGGTTTCATCCGGACTTCATTCAGGTATGTGTCAAATTGTCATCCCTCAGTGTTTTATCATGCCCGAGGTTATGTATTGTCTGCTTCACCCAGTAGAGCAGAAGCTTCATAAAGGCAGGGCTTTTGGACTTGTTTGCCCCTATGCCCTGGTACCTGGCATACAGCAGGAACCAAATAAATGCTTCAGGGGTGCTTGACTGACATCTTCCTCTGTTTCTTCACAGGTAAGGTGACTGTCTGACTGCCAGAGTGAGTGTGCCAGCCTAGGTGAGGGACAGAGACAGGTGAGGACCTTGGCAGCCTGTGCGTGCTAGTGATAGGGAGTAGAGAGGGGAACTGGAGGTGAGAGAGATATCTCTGTGCCCCACTGTGAAGGGCAGGAATGAGATTCAGATGCCTAGTGATGAGTTGCTGAGGGCCCCCTCTTCTATGGTCCAAAAGCTCTAAGCCACTTTTTTTTTTTTTTTTAAAGAGAGAAGGACAGTGAGAGAGACAGAGAAAGAGAGAAACAACTTTATTTAGTTTTTCACATGGCCTTAGTTGCTCTAACATAACACTTAGTTGTGTACATGGCACTGGGGTTTGAACCTGGGTCCTCGTGCTTGCCAGGCAAGCACCAAAATTGCTGAGCCACTGCTCCAGCCCCTAAGCCAGTTTTTTTGGGACTTCAGTGGAATAAGCAAGAGGCAGTAGAGTAGTCAGTGGTGGACAAGGGTCCCTTGTTCCACCCTTTTACAATATGAAGCGTTTCCCATCTATTGGAAACCTCCATAATATTTACACAAAAGAAGGAAATGAATGCTTTCTTCTAACAGTGCAATTGGAACTCAAATAGAAGATAAAGACTAGTCAGTTAAAACTGGTAATGATGGCCAGAGTCTGCTGGGGGAGATCACATAGTGCAGTGGAGGATCAGAAGAACCCTGTTGTGTTTGGTCAGTGGAATGAGTCTTTTTTCATCATTATTCTGTCTCCTGTATGTCAGGTATTATCACACCAGGAGGAGTGTGGATTTGGACAGGGAAATGAATACAATGTTCCTGTCCTCAGGACCTGACAGCCTAGTGGGGGGACCATCATAGAATTTACACAGGAGCAGCACCCAACCCAGATTTGAGGAGTAAACAGGGAGGCCTAGCCTAGTGGGAGGGAGGGAGTGGTATCAGGAGTCCCCTGCAGAGTGGCCAGCATGTGCAAAGAGGCTGGTCCTCTAGGGCCTCAGTGACAGTGCCCTCCACTTCTCCCAGGGTGCCTAGGACAGCTGAAGCTAGAAGAGGGGGGAAGTACTGGACGAAAGTAGGATGCTTCCCACCGTATCCAGGAGATGAGGTTCAGAGAGAGGGCCCTTGATCCAGAGTTAACCAGGAAGTGAAATGAGAGCCAGGACTGGGACTCCACACCAAGCCCCTCCTGTAGCTCAGTTCACAGAAGCCCCTGAGTCAGTCATATCAACTCTTTGACAGGCTGCATCTCAGTGTATAGTCCCATAGGTGGTCACATTTGACTAAACAGCCCTGTCAGAAGGAGGAATTCTTCTGCCTGTTTCTCAGAATTAGGAAACTAAGGATCAGTTGGTTGACCAAGTGAGTGACTAAACCAAGGAGGTTTTCAGTTCACCCCGCTTATACTGGGCAGAGCTAGCTAGAGCCTTTTAGCTACAAAGCCAGGGTTTTGCACATGGCCCTGCTAACTTGAGTATGAACTTGCTCTAAGCAAGGGACCTCTGATCCCCTGGACAAAAATCTCAGTTGTCTTACCTGTTAATGTATTATTGTTATTGTTATTGTTATTATTACCATTACTACTGTTATGAATAATAATAGTCACATATTTTAAGTCTTTTTTTTTTTTTTTTTTTTTTTTTTGAGACAGGGTCTCACTAAGTTGCTGAGGCTGGCCTGGAACTTTTGGAACTTTTAGTCCTCCTTCCTTAGCCTTCTAAGTGGGATGTGCCATTACACCCAACCAAGTTGTTTTTTTTTGTTGTTTGTTTGTTTTTGGTTTGTTTTGTTTTTGTTTTTCCAAATCACCTTTGCAGGACTAATGTTTTTATTTGCTAATACTGAATGAGATTAGGTGATTTTTGGTATTATTTTGTAAATGGGGACATTGAGGCACAGGGAGGCTGATTGATTTACCAGTTTGAGGCCAAGACTAGTGGAAAATTCAAGATTCTCAGCCCCTTGCTTATTGTGTTTCAGACCTATGGTAGGGTCAGACAGTACAGGGGTTTTTAAAACAATGGTCTCTGTTCTCAAGATTGGAAGAGTGGGCAGGAGTTTCCCAGGCTGGCCGTGAATTTGTTACAATGTCTGTGGCACATAGATCACACCTATCTAAACTCTGAGAATAAGGAAGAGTTTCATCTTTGTCCTCCTCCCTCACTCTTTCTTATTCCCTGGAGTAGTCTGCCAGGGTTTCTCTCACTTGTTCCCAGAGCCTGACATCCGAGGCCATGGACCAGCCAGCTGGGGATCTTGAAAACCCGAGGCCAGGAGAGGGTGGTGATGGCAGCATGGAGCCAGGCACCTGCCAGGAGCTACTGCACCGACTGCGGGAATTGGAGGTGTGTGATGGGGAGCTGGTGGGAGTGCTAGCCAGAACCTTGGGGCACAGAGCTGTCCCTTCCTCTGAGCTCAGTATGGTAGGCCTTCTTCTCTGTTCCCTTGGCCAGTCTGGAAAAGACTGATCATTTCTTCAGCAAAGCTTCTCTGGGAAACCCTTTCCTTGCTCTTAGCTCTCCAGCCCAGGTGGCGGCACAGGGATAGGCTATGCTAACCTCCAAATATCTCTTTTCTTCCCTGCTTATATACCTCTATTGGGTCTAGGGCAAAGGATGGTTACAGGGGGGTCAGAAGGAAGGGGTTAGATGACCCAGGGCCCAGGAGTTGAAGTACAAGGTGCGGATCTTCAAAGCAAACCCCTTGCCACATTCTTAAGACCCTGTACTCCTTCCTTAAGCCTCCAGTGCCCACCTCCTAGGGAAACAAAGTTTACTTTGGGCTTCATCCACATCCTCTTGGCCACTGTGTCTCCTCAGCACCCTAGCCTCACTGCGTGAGGTTGGGGTTTACAGAAAATCAGCTGCTCAGCTCCCCACCTGAACTGTAGCTACCTTTCCTCTTTTTCAAAAGGAATTTGCCCTGGGGAAGAACAGTCCCCAGAGCCTTCCTCTTGCCCTCTTCCCTTATTCCTGCAGGCAGAGAATTCCGCTCTGGCCCAGGCCAATGAGAACCAGCGGGAAACATACGAGCGCTGCCTGGATGAGGTCTGTGGGGTGGGTGGTGGGACTGTACTGGGGTTGGGGTTGTAGCTTATTTGCTCAGTCTTGGGGCTTTCTGTCCCCAGGTTGCCAACCATGTGGTACAGGCACTGCTGAACCAGAAGGTGAGTGGCTGCCAGAGATAACTCTTCACCCTCAAGCCCAGCTGCCCTGAGTGCACATGGGGAGGCCCTTCTCTAGGAACCCAAGCCAGCTCAGCTGAGCATTCACTAGGAACTGGAGTTATCTCCTAGTTATCTCCCTCTGCCTGCTTTGGGTAGGTCCACGCTTTTCTTCCACACTTTTCAGGGGTGTGACTAGGTAAGGCCAGGTCTCTGGGCTATGTTAACTTTGGTTTGGACTTTAATCTTCCCATTGCCCTGGTCCCAGCTGGTTTCTCCAAGTCCTCAAAGCAGTGTTGACATTATGAATATAAATGGCATCTAAATATTCTTTGATGTGTGGTTTCTAAGAGGCAGGGAGTTTGCTCCAGGGATAGGAAAAATGTCAAACAGAATGGGGTTTACCTCCCACCAAGATGGTAAACCTTAGAAACTTACTATCCGCCAAAGAGGCTGTATTTGCAAACAGGCAGGTTCAGATCCCTTCCAGAAGGAGATTGCAGAAGAAGGACATGCCCAGCAGAGGCCCTGGCTCCTAGCAGGATCTGCACCCACTGCTAGGATGAAGAGATCTATTCTCATTCTGTTCTTCCTCTCCCCTCATCCTTCCCTTCACTTCCTCCACCTCCTGGGTGGGTCAGGACCTGCGAGAGGAGTGCATCAAGCTGAAGAAGAGGGTGTTTGACCTGGAACGGCAGAACCAGATGCTCAGTGCCCTATTTCAGCAGAAACTCCAGCTCACAACAGGCTCCCTCCCCCAGGTAGGCACATGCTTCCTGTTCCCTCATGTCATCGCCTCTCTGTGCTCACATAAACAGAAAAGCAGGTCATCATCCATCCCCTTCATGCCGGGGGGGGTTATGGCCATTGGGGAATGCCTGCCCAGCCTGATGGTTTTGCACCTTAGGTAGAGTGAAAACTACGCGAGTCCCTGCAAGCTTGGCTGTCCCTGGCCTCCCACTTATTTCCCATCCAGCTTAACAGTATCCATTCTTGATAGGGAAGGTTCATACTTTCCCCTGCCTTGTGTAAAGAGATGGGTGGAGGCTGCAAATGCAATTATTTCAAACTCTCAAGAGGCCGCTTTGGCCACTAACATGGTGCTTCCTGGCCAGGGGCAGGGGTGGAGCCACATGTATAAGGCAGCCCAGAGCTTGGTGTCACAGAGCGGTCAGGAAGGGTGCTTCACTCCTGATAACTCTATGGGCCCACATAGTGGTATATACCTGACGCTGGAATATACACATGTTCACAGGCAATGGCCTCTGCCATTAGCCCTGACTCCTGCCTTCACCAGAGAAGCAGGAGGCTCCCAGGAATGAATTCTGGGCTATGATATCCCTTGAGGTTACTTTTTCAGGAACCTCCTAGGATGTGGTTAAGATGCAGGGGTAGGAAGATCAAGAGCAGCTCCAGGTGGCCAATGGGAACAGTAGGTTGTTTCTGAGGGCACCCAGCCCTTTCCCCCATTTTGGCAAAAAGAGAAGCACTTTCCTTGTGTAGGGGCTTATGTGTATCTGATGCAAACCAGGGAACTCTTAAACAAGGAGTCCTTCTACACTGAGAAGCCTGGTCCTTGCAGAGGAAGCCCCTCATCAACATGGCCTTTCTGGAGCCCCTATCTCACCCAGACATTGCAGACTTGGGTCTGAATCAGCAGTAGAGACTCTAGTTCTCCCTGCCGTGCAATTGTCCCCGCTTTGAAGGACCCACTCTGGAATCCCATGAGGCCAACCACACCAGCAGGCTCACCCCTTCTTGGTGATTGCTGATGACAGAGGTTAGAGCATCCCTAAATCATTTGTTTTTTACCTAAATGAATTGTAGGATCTCTTGGAATTTTGACCAATAGATTTGTCTTCTCCAGAGGTAACATGACATAATAGAAATCTTGGCCTCAGATAAACTGGGGTTAGATCCCTAGCTTAGGCACTTCCTAGCTAAGTGTGACCTTTGGTAAATTATCTAACATTGGAAAACTAGGTATTTTCTCTTTTTATAATGGGGATGAAAATGCCTGTATTGTTGTGAAGATTAAATGAGGTAATACGTAGTGCTTGACCTATCATATAATCAAAAAATGGCAGCTGTTTATCCTTATTTTTTTTATTTTTTATTGGTTCATTATAGTTGTACATAATGATGAGATTTGTTGTCACATATTCATAGATGCTCTGTTTATCATTATTAATGTTTTTCCCAAGTTATGCTTTGCTAGGATGAAAGCTCCTTTGAGTAAATGCTAATTAAGCTCTTATTGTGAGAAGTGCCTTTGCCAGCACATATGGAATTGAACTGAATCGCAAGGCCTTAAGGGATGTGGCCTGTGTAGGGTGCTAACGACCCAGTGAAGTCTGTAGATGGTCATACTACAAAACTGATTGCAATAGTGCCATCTGTCCGAGGGCTCAGGAGGGAAACAAGCCCTCAGAGAAGGACTGGAGAAGGTTCTTACTGGGAATTGACTTTGGACCTGGCCTGAATTGATGAAAGATTCTCTAAGAATGCCATAGGGGTTGAGAAGGAATTCCATATGGGAAGAAGTGCCTAACTAAGGATCTGTGGGCAGGGAAGCCTAGGGAAGCTGTTCAGCTTGGTGGGAACAAAACATGTGTGAAAGGACAGTGAGTGATGGAAATTGTAGACAAGTTTCAGGGGAAAATGTGGTGTTGGGGGAACTAGAAGCCCCCAGGAGTTCAGACTTGTTCCCTCGGGCAATGGGCAGGCACAGAGGCTTTCGAGCAGGAAAGTGCTTTAGAAAAAAAAGAAAAAGAAGATGCTTTGGGCTGCCTTGCCCGTGGAAGGTGGAAGGCAATCAAACCAGGTCAAGGAGACTGATTGAAATGCCCAGGAGCATCCTTGCTAGAAGCAGGAAGATTCAGGCTGAAGTTATTGCTAGCAGATGACCAGAGGTAAGGCCGAGAGATGCTGCAGAAACAGGGTTTAAAGACAGAAGAGAAGGTGAGGGAAGGGTTAAAGCTGACTCATAAACAGCTGAGATGACTGGGAAGAGGAAATCACATTCTCCAGGGCTGAGAGAAATGGCCCATGATTAAATTCTACTTTTGCAATCCTCAGAATAGATGAGTCCAGGTCCAGGAGGCAGAAATACCGGCTCCCTGCCACCTCTTTTCTAAGATATCAATCTTAGCCTTACTGGGATAACAGATAGTCAGAACAGAAAGGGACCTTCATGGTAACTCCCTTTTTTTTTTTTTATTTTTAAGGGGTGATGGCTGGAGTGGTGGCTCAGCGGTTACCCTGCTTGCCTGGCATGCACAAGTATGCGAGTTCAAACCCCAGCACCACGTACACAATGAAGTCTCAGAGCAACAGAAGGCACATGAAAAACTAAATAAAAATTGTTTTTCTCTTTCTCTCTCTCTCTTTTGCTGACCCTCTCTCTTTAGAGAGAGAGAGAGAGGGGACAGTGAAAGAGAGAAAAAGAGAGAGAGAGGGAATCAATTTTATTTAATTTTTCATGTGGCTTTCCTTGCTCCACACTTCATTGTGTTTGTGGTGCTGGGGTTTGAACCCACGTACTTGCTTGCCAGGCAAGTGCTGTGACTGCTGAGCCACTGCTCCAGCCCCGGTAACTCCCTTTTTAATAGAAGAGGAAACACCCAGCAAAGCAGAGCAGTGCTGGAGCCAAGATAGGCACCGTGGATTAGACCCACCACAGCTCTCTGGGCCTGTGGCACTTGTCTTTCTCCAAAGCCCTCAAACCATGTTCCTGCCACCTAGGCTCGATCTATCTTCAAATCATCCTGTGCCAAGGTCTCCTGAGGCAGCTGTTAACCAGCAGGTGGGGGCAGTAGCAAGAGCTACACCTTGGACCTGAGGGGCACCTGGCTGGAAGGCCTGGCTTCATGAGAGGGCAGACAGCAACTATGCTAACTCATTTCCTTTTGCAGATCCCACTCACCCCACTCCAGCCACCATCAGAGCCACCAGCCACCCCCTCCCTGAGTGCCACCGAGGGACCGGCCACCTCTTTGCCTTTGGGTCGCTGTGCTGGGCAGAGAGAGGTAGGAGGGATAGGCATAGTGGTCTCAGCCTCCATGTTTAGAGGCTAGTCAGTCAGTGCTCCACTGCTGTTTCCCATTACAGGCTCAGGTCCATGCTGGAAGTGTGAGCCCTAAGCGATCAGCCATATAACCAAGAAAAACAGATCCCCACCCCCAGCCTCTGACCTGTGAGCAAATGCATTAGTAATGTAGGGCACCCTGGGGCTCTTTTATCTTATTTTATGAGTTTAAACATAATTACCATTTCATTTTACGGATGACACTATGAAGCTTATAGGTCAAATAACTTGCTGAAGGTCATATTTCTAGTGGAACTAGGACTTGAACATACACAGTCAGACTCCAGAGAGGATATAGTTAGTCACTGTACCAGACTCAAGAATGGGGATAGCAGGTGGGAAGTTTTTGCATGGATCAGACAAGTACATTAACTGCCTTCAAAGATTGACTTAGATCTTGGGCACATCATACCCCCTTCTTGAGTCTTTTTTCTTCCTAGAATCTGAAAAAAATGATCAGGGCTCCCTCCCAGGACAAGAATAGAGGTTAGAATTATAGCTGGTTATCCCTGCTAATCCAAACAGCAGTAGGGATAGGAGGCTGGGACAACTAAGAAGGGGTGCCCATCCTACCCCAAGTGTGCCAGGTACAATTTGGAGTAACCAGATCTCAGCATCCCTTGAGGAAGCTGAGCTATCCTACCCCAAGATCTGTGAATTCCTTTTGGGGTCACAGACACAACCAGGCCATCCCTGTTCCTGGCATACTTTCATGCCCCCTGGGCTTAGACCAGGATGCCTACTACATAGGTCTCCTCCTCATCCTCCTCAGGTGTGTTGGGAGCAGCAACTGCGACCAGGAGGCCCAGGCCCCCCAGCTGCCCCACCACCAGCACTAGATGCCCTATCCCCGTTCCTTCGGAAGAAAGCTCAGATTTTGGAGGTGCTTCGAGCTCTGGAAGAAACTGACCCCTTGCATCTGTGCTCACCTGCCACCCCCTGGCAGCCTCCAGGCCAGGGTCCTGGCTCCCCAGAGCCTATCAATGGAGAACTGTGTGGTCCACCCCAGCCTGAACCTTCACCATGGGCCCCCTACCTGCTACTTGGCCCTGGAAACCTGGGAGGTCTGCTGCACTGGGAGCGCCTCTTGGGGGGCCCAGCAGAGGAAGAGGGTACCAGGCAGTCTTGGAGCCCTAGTAGGGCCCCACCACAGGCTCAGGGCACTAGCTCTGGGCCACTCTGTGCCCCAGGTAGCAGCTCCTCCTCCTCTTCTGATGAAGCAGGTGACCCCAGTGAGGCACCTAGCCCCGACACCCTTCTGGGTGCCCTAGCCCGCAAGCAGTTGAACCTGGGCCAGCTCCTTGAGGACACAGAGACTTACCTACAGGCCTTCCTGGCTGGGGCTACAGGCCCACTCAATGGTGACCACCCAGGTCCTGGGCAGCCATCCTCCCCAGACCAGGGGCCCCAGCAGCTATCCAAGTCCAAAGGCCTCCCTCAGTCAGCTTGGGGTGGGGGTACCCCAGAGGCCCACAGGCTGGGCTTTGGCGCTCCCTCAGAGGGCCCAGGGCCCCTCCGCTTCCTCAGTGTGTTCATGGGTGCAGGGGGTACTCCCCTGGGCTCACGGCCTGGCCAACTACACTCCTCATCTCAGGTGAAAAGCAAGCTCCAAATTGGGCCCTCGTCTCCTGGAGAAGCCCACGGACCCCTTCTGCCCTCTCCAGCCAGAGGTCTCAAATTTCTCAAGCTGCCTTCAGCTTCGGAGAAGGCTCCCAGCCCAGGAGGTCCCCAGCTCAGCCCCCAGCTTCCCCGGAGCTCCCGAATCCCCTGCCGCAACAGTGGCTCAGATGGCAGCCCCTCCCCGCTGCTGCCCCGCAGGGGTCTGGGTGGAGAACTGTCCCCAGAGGGGGCACAGGGCCTGCCCACCAGCCCTTTACCTTGCTCTACCATCCCAGACTCTGCACAGCTCAGACCCCCCCAGTCAGCCTTGTCTACCACACTGTCTCCAGGACCAATGGTGTCTCCCTGCTATGAAAACATCTTGGACCTTTCCCGGAGCACCTTTAGGGGGCCTTCCCCAGAGCCACCTCCATCCCCACTGCAGGTGCCCATATACCCACAACTGACTCTGGAGGTACCACAGGCTCCTGAGGTCCTCAGAAGCCCCAGTGCCCCCCTCAGCCCTTGCATCCCAGAATCCTGCCCCTATGGGAGCTCCCAGGAGAAGAGTTTAGATAAGGCAGGCTCGGAGTCTCCCCACCCTGGCCGCAGGACCCCAGGCAGCTCATCCAAGAAGCCCATCCAGGGCTCAGGGCGGCGACCTGGGGATACCAGCTATACACCTCTGCGGGATAGACTGGCAGCCCTGGGAAAACTGAAAACAGCCTCTGAGGGCCCCCTGGGCATGGAGAAAAATGGGGTGCCAGCCAGGACTGGCTCCGAGAAGGCCCGAGGACCAGGGAGATCAGGGGAGAGTACTGGAGATATGGTGCCCACCACCACTAGACCCCTTGAGCAGCAGCCAGAAGCAAAGGGAGTCCTGCGTGGGGCAGTGGCCTTAGGCACTAGCAGCCTGAAGCAGCAGGAACCTGGACTTGGGCTTGGAGATCCTGGGGCCCGAGTCTACTCATCCCATTCCATGGGGGCCCGGGTTGACTTGGAGCCTGTCTCACCAAGGAGCTGCCTCACCAAAGTGGAGCTGGCCAAAAGCCGGCTGGCAGGAGCCCTATGCCCCCAGGTGCCTCGCACTCCTGCAAAAGTGCCAACCTCAGCTCCCAGCCTGGGCAAGCCCAACAAGAGCCCTCACAGCAGCCCTACAAAGCTACCTTCCAAGTCACCCACCAAGGTGGTACCCCGACCTGGGGCCCCTCTTGTCACCAAGGAGCCACCCAAGCCTGAAAAGGGGAAGGGACCTCCTTGGGTAGACTGTGGTAGCACCACAGACCAGCCTACATCCCCCTTACCTGGCCCCACTGACCCAAGCCAGGGCCCTGAGGGGCCGGCCCCACACTCAGCCATTGAGGAGAAGGTGATGAAGGGCATCGAGGAGAATGTGCTGCGGCTCCAGGGCCAGGAACGGGCACCAGGCTCTGAGGCCAAGCATCGGAACACCAGCAGCATCGCCAGCTGGTTTGGGCTTAAGAAGAGCAAGCTCCCAGCACTGAACCGCCGAACAGAGGCCACCAAAAGTAAGGAAGGGGCTAGTGGGGGCTCCCCACTCCGGAAGGAGGTCAGGATGGAAGCTCGAAAGCTGGAGGCCGAGAGCCTCAACATCTCCAAGCTGATGGCTAAGGCAGAAGACCTGCGCCGGGCGCTGGAGGAAGAGAAGGCCTACCTGAGCAGCCGGGCCCGCCCACGGCCCGGGGGCCTAACCACCGCACCCAGCCCTGGTCTAGGGCAGGTGCAGGGCCAGCTGGCTGGTATGTACCAGGGCACTGACACCTTCATGCAACAGCTGCTCAACAGGTGAGGACCTGGGATCCGTTGGTAGGTGCTCAGCAAGATTGGGGCACACCTAATTCTAGACCTAACACTGCTCTTCTGGCAGCTTGGGCTTCTCAGAGGTCAAAGGGGATAGGATGCCACCAGAATGTCTGGGGGTTAGTGACCTGGTCTGGAGGAAAGATATAGGACTCAAATCAGAAGTCTGGGGCTTATGTCCCTACTCCCCTCCTCAGTGGCTGGCTGTCATCCAGACTTTGCTGAGACTTGTTTTTATTTGAGAAGAGTTAACAGTCCCTATTTTCTGGATTGTCTTATGTCAGATGAGCTTATCTAAGGTACTTGCAAGTGGAAGTTAAATGAATGTTAGATCCTAATTAAGGACTAATGAGGACTTCTTCCAGTAAGTAAGTAGGAGGGTCCCCTTCCCATCTTATACTTTGGCACCTGCTACTAGGGGATCCATAGTTTAGAAAAGAGACCCGCTCATCTTGAGATTGCACTTTCTGGGCTAATAATAGAGAAAATCTGAAAGAATTGGACCTCATTGGGTATGAGTATGAGCAAGTATGCTCAGAATTTCAGGGGGAACAGGTAGGGTGTTGTGCATGGACCAGGATATGACCTGATCTGCCAGTGTACCAGAACACATTGACCCTTGGATAGTTTTGGAGGAGGTAGTCCACCTTCTTCTCTACCTGTACTATTCCCTGCGTTTTCCTCAGGGCCCCTGCCTGTTGACAGTGTCAGGAGGGGTTGGTAGGAGCAACCTCCCCCAAATATGGCCCTTTCCTCCTGGGTTGATGCTATCAAGTACCTCACCAGTCCTAGTACCTGGAGGGTGCAAGATTGATGTTTTAGTCCATTTTCCATTACTGTAATGAGGTATTCAAAGCAGGCTACTCTAAAGAAAAGAGGCATATTTTGGTTCATAGTTGAGGAGGTTCAAGGTCTAGGGGCTGAAGCTAGTGATGGCCTTCCTGCTGGCAGAGTCTGAAGTGCTGTGTGGAGTGTCACGTGGCAAGAGATCACATATGAGTATGTGTGGCTCTGTTGGTCTCTGTCTTCTTATAAAGCCACCAGTATTCAACCATGTGTGCTCCACCCTAATGGCCATACCTAATCCTGATCTCTCACACACACACACACACCACCACCACCACCATAGATTGTTTCTACCATCTTAATCACTCACAATGAGGTATTAAGCCTTGGGAGACACTCAGAATATATCCAACCCATAGAGATTAGAATGTCTTCTGAACACTGACCTCCCTTACCTCCTTTTCCACTGTTACCCTTAGGGTGGACGGCAAGGAGCTGCCACCCAAGAGTTGGCGGGAGCCCAAGCCTGAGTATGGGGATTTCCAGCCAGTGTCCTCTGACCCCAAGAACCCCTGGCCAGCCTGTGGGCCCCGAAATGGCCTGGTGGGCCCACTTCAGGGCTGTGGGAAACCTCCCGGAAAGGTGAGTTCTTGGGGCCGGGGATGGGTAGAAAGGCCTGACTCTGGAGGGTTCCCCTTCTCTTAGACCTGGGAGCTGCTGGATGCATCTGTGGTCTGTCAGAGGGACTGGAGAGAAGAGGGTGGTTCCAGAGGGTCTGTAACCAGAGTCACACACAAGGGATCTTAACACTCCTACTCCCCTGCTCCATACTCACATTCCTACTCACCAGAGGCACAGTGGGGTTTGGGGGAGGGATGAGAATGGACATGCAGGTCTCTTGTACCCACACAGCTGAGCAGTGAGCCAGGGAAGCAGGAAGAAATGCCATCAGAGGACAACCTGGCTGAGCCAGTGCCCACCTCACACTTCACAGGTTGGTGGGATCAGGGGCTGAGGATACTCCTTCCTATAACCAAGACAGGTGCAGGCCCCAGTGGCCATCTTGGGGACCAACACTGAGTGGGCTCTGGGGCTGCACAGAAATAAAAACCCCCTCTGCCCTCGAGGGTACCTGCTCTGAGCTCAGGACCCATGGGAGTAAGCAGGCAGGTTCTGTGGGATGGGCATGTTGGGCTAGGAGGGCCTGAGTATTGGGATGGAGCGTGAACTGGGAAGCAAGAAGAAGGAGGCAGAGAACCAGAGCCTCCACCTCACACCCTCTGTGTGTCCTCTCCCAGCCTGTGGCTCCTTGACACGAACCTTAGACAGTGGCATTGGGACCTTCCCACCCCCAGACCATGGCAACAGTGG
This sequence comes from Aplodontia rufa, assembly GCA_004027875.1. Taxonomy (NCBI): domain Eukaryota; kingdom Metazoa; phylum Chordata; class Mammalia; order Rodentia; family Aplodontiidae; genus Aplodontia; species Aplodontia rufa. The sequence continues at coordinate 3,715 of PVKS010002737.1, read as the reverse complement.
GACCCCCAACAAGAACCTTCCCAAGACCAAACCATCACGGCTGGAACCTCCATCAGGGGTGCCCCCAACTCGGCCTGCAGCCCTTACCAAAGTCCCCCGCCGTGCCCACACGTTAGAGCGGGAGGTGCCAGGCATAGAGGAGCTGCTAGTGAGTGGGCGGCACCCCAGCATGCCAGCCTTTCCTGCACTGCTTACAGCTACTCCAGGCCATCGGGGCCATCAGACCTGTCCTAATGGTGAGTATCCTGGCAAGTGAGTGGGTCATCCCTGGGAGCTGGACAGCTCCATCCACCTTCTCCTTGTTCCTGTACAGATCCCTGTGAAGACCCAGGTCCTCCTCCCCCTGTGCAGCTGGCCAAGAACTGGACCTTCCCCAACACCAGGGCAGCTGGCAGCCCCTCTGACCCTTTCCTGTGCCCACCCCGACAATTGGAGGGGCTGCCCAGGACCCCCATGGTGAGAGCTGAAGAGGGAGAATGGGAAGGGACTGGGGGGCAGGAGGGAATGGCATGATGAGATCTGTGTCTCTGGTGAGATACAATATGTGTCCTGCACGTCCCGTGAGGTCCAGCACTGCTGAGGAGGAGGGTTGGGGGAGCACTCCTTCAGTTCTTCTGGGCAACCCACCTGCCCTTCTTGGGAAGCGGATTTCCTTCGCTCCCTGAAACCTTGGTAGGTCTGTGTGCAGTTCCTCCAACCCACTTACTCTGAGGTGTGGACCCAGAGTAGCACCTCCTACCAGGTGGGCAGAATGTCCCTCAGCCCATTGCCTATCAAGCTTGGCCAAGAGGTGGGGAGGAATGTCCTCCAAGCAGTCCCTCCTTTCCAGGCCCTGCCCGTGGACCCGAAGCGGAACCTGGAGCCCAGCCGCCCATCTTCCACACCCCAGGGCCCAGTATTTGGGGGCAGTCGCACCCCCAGCACTTCGGACATGGGTGAGGAAGGCAGAGTGGCCAGTGGGGGTGCTCCAGGCATGGAAACCTCAGAGTCCCTCAGTGACTCGCTCTATGACTCACTCTCCTCCTGTGGGAGTCAGGGCTGAGGGGCTGCACCAACCAAACCCCCCTATAGAGCTGGGGATCACGGACGGACTGGACCCACTCTCTTCATGCCCCATGCCTCAGAGCCAGTGGGGCCCTGTTCTTAAGGGACCAAGGAGGCAGGTGGATAAGAAGGTGATAGAGGTCCCTGGCATGCCCCACTGCCCACCGCTGCTGTGGAGGAGATGGCCACACTCAGCTCAGGGAGAGACCCCACCCTTGGTTACTTCACTCAGAATAAGGCTTTTCCTCTAGGGGACTGGGAGTTCAAGGCCTCTGTGTCTCAGCTCCCTCAGCTCCGCTTCAGGCTGAGCCATCTCGTGGTGCTGGGCTTTCTGCCCGCCAGCTGTGCCATCTCTGCCCAACCTGGCTGCTCCCCTGCCCCAAAGTTGCTATGGGGCCATTCTGGATGCCCCTGCTGGGAGAGCTTGCAGACAAGGGGACACGTTGCCTTCTCTCTCTGCCCTGGTCCTCCCTGCTGTCTGGATGGTGCTGCCCTCCCCTGCCCCATGTCAATGGGGTCTGTTTGTCTGTCCTTTTTGTTTTTTTTATTAAAGCGCCTGGCCCAGTTCCTACCCCTCACCCTGCACTGCGGTTAATTTATCTGTTAAAAAAGTGGCTGTTCTGCTTCCAGCCTCTGCTTCTGCCGTATCCCTAATAAAACATGGAGGCCCGTCCCCACCCTGACTCAATTTATATCATGTGGGAGGACTCGGGAGTGGGAAGATGGGTGTGTACTATTTGGGCACCAGGTTAAAGAACCCAGGCATCCTTGCAAAGCAGTCCCTCCTTTTGAGGAGAGCCAGCTGGAATCACCATAGGAGTTTGAGGAATATGGGGCTTGCTTAAGGCTGGAACTGTATATGGGGTTCAAAAGATTCCCCGGGCCTGGAGCTGCGGAGTGTCTTGGAAGGGGAGGTAGGAAGGATGCCGTGGGTGTGCACTTAAACTGCTCTAGGACAGACCAGTTGAAGCCTCAGGGATTGGAGGGTAGATAGAGTCAACTGTAGCCTCCTGTTATCAAACTAAGTAAGACACAACTGGGTCTTAAATCACTTGCCACCTTCTGATCTCAGGTTTGGGGGAAGATGACCTGGGGAAGGCCCAGCTTCTATCTCAGTTTTCAACCAGAAGTTCTTCCAACTCTGAAATTCTCAGTTTAGGAAGGGGAAGTCAGAAGTGAAGCTGTGGGGAAGGATCCAGGGTTCCAGGAGCTATCTTTTTTTGAATTTCCTGGCCGCCTTGTTAGGCAAGGAACTGGGTGAGGACCTACACGTGAGCCAGGGCCAACCAGCCCATCTGGCATTGCCCAGCTAGTGAGAAAGGCCTCCCTGCCAGGTTATAAAGTGCAGCATGGCCCATCCAGAATATCCTGACACAGCCTGCTCTTGCCACCACCCAATGACCTGTAGCTGTGAAGGCCACTAGGACAGTGTGTATGCTTGAAATCCCTGACTTATGGTTAGGACTCTGAACAGTTGGAGTGTAGGAGATGGGTTCCATAGTAGACGCCTGGTCATAGTGTCTTGCTTGTAGCACCACAGGCTTCTGAGCTGGACTTAGAGGAAGGGACAGGATATTGCAAGGTCCTTTCAAACCTCAGTAGTAGCCTTGCCTGTCTGTAATCCCAGCAACTCAGGAGGCTGAGGCAGGAGTATTGCCAGTTTAAGGCCAGTCTCAGCAACTTAGCAAAACCCTGTCTCAAAAAAATAAATAAAAGGGTTGAAGATGTAACTCAGTGGTAAAGTGCACCTGTTCTCAATTCCCAGTCAGTCCCCCGCAGCCCACACACAGAAAAAAACTTATACACTTATACCACTAGACACCAGTCTTCAACTCTGACAAGACCAAAGAAGACTGAGCATGGGGAGAGTGACAGCACCTCCCATCACACTGGCTCCTTCTAGCAGCATCTCTTGAGCCCCAGAGTGCTCCATGAGAACAGCAAGACAACTCGCTCAGTGAGATAAGCACCTGACACACTGACCAGCCTTTCACTTTCACACCGCAACCACATCCCTGGCAAGGAAGTGGGCATTGATCTCAGATGAAGATGTGGAGGCTAAGACGCCGTTGATGAGTGCCCCGGGGTGGGCAGTGTTGAAGTCTGGTGGAATGGTGACTTTGGGGCTATGTAGCTTTATTTTCTTTTGCCCAGCCTTTAATGTCCACCTCTCTTTATGGCCTGTGGATCTAGAAGTCTTTGCCCTCTGAATCTGGTTTCATTCAGAAAACTGTGTCCCTTCTCTGGACACTGGTTTGCCTCATCTTCATTGGATTAGGACGTTAGGCTGGACCCACTGGTCCCATCAGCCAGACCTGCTTAGCATTCTGCTCTCCTTACCACCTCCTGCATCTGGCATCTCTCACTCCTGTTTTCCTTAATGTCATCATTGAAGAAACTAACAAGACTTAGAAAAGGATGAAATTTGATGTCTTGGTTTTATTTAAAGTCAGAATTCCATTCTCTTACCTTCTTCTACTTAGCTTCCTCTCCCCCTGTCCCATCGTTTTTATGGTTTAAGTATACTGTTATCGGGCTGGAGCGGTGGCTCAGAGGTTTCGGCGCTTGCCTAGCAAGCATGAGGACCTGGGTTCAAACCCCAGCACCACATACACAACTGAGTGTTGGAGCAACTAAGGCCATGTGAAAAACTAAAGTTGTTTCTCTCTTT
>PVKS010002736.1:53127-113906 GCA_004027875.1 Aplodontia rufa | reverse complement strand
GTCTCTGTTTCACCTGGTGAGGTTGGGTGTTCTAGGTGTCTCTGTTTCACCTGGTGAGGTTGGGTGATCTAGGTGTCTCTGTTTCACCTGGTGAGGTTGGATGATCCAAGAATATGTTTCACCTGGTGAGGTTGCGTGATCCAGGAGTTTCTGTTTCACCTGGTGAATCAAATTTTGTTTTTGTTTGTTTGTTCCTTGATTGGGGAGGTTATTCTATTTATTACTGTCATATCTTGCATATTTGGCACAATTCCATCGCCTATGAGTTTTTGTTTTCTTTGGTCTTGTTCTCTGATATACATACATCACTTCTTTAAGCTTCCTCCCCACCCAGTGTTTCTGAGGGTGATTTTGTTTGTTTTATATTCTACTTTTGATTATCTTTACTTTTGTAAATTATTCTTTTTTACTGTTTATTAAAGGTCACATTGCAGAGTAGAATTTTAATTAAATCTCTGTGATTTGGAGAAAGCAGGGTAGCAAATATTTGCCTTCTGAAACATTCTTCCAAAGTCACCTTCCTTTTGTTTTCCTCCCTTATTAAAATTTCAAATGATTATTCAAATAATATTTTGAAGCACTGTTTTTAAGAATGCTCATGACATCATGGTATTTCACTCTGTTTAGATAACATGTTTTACCAAAGCATATCTTTCTTTTTTTCTAGGTACTGGGGATTGGACCTGGACTATCAGTCATGCTAGGCAAGCACACTAAGCCATATCCTCAACCCTCCAAAGTTATTTTTAGCTACACTATTTAACTGATTTCTGAGCCTGCGTCCATTTGATAGCATTACGCTTTTAAGTTGTTTTTGGAAGATGGATGCATTAATAGTGTATATTCACTTCCTTTCATAATTAAATCCTTGAAATTCTAAAACCCGTTATTTGACTTCTTGTAAGGATAAGTTATTGTCAGTTTAAATTTTTTGTTAGGTCGTATTTTTAATAAAAATTTATGATTTTTTCTCATTTTTGCATTAAGTAAATTTTGTATTTACTATCTTCCTACTTGAAAATCTATTCCTATCTTTTTTCACAAATTTATTCAGAGACATTTTATAATCAAAATTATTTGTTTTCTTATATATTCTTCTGAGTTTCAGCAAGAAAGCAGTAACACATACACACACACACACACACACACACACAAATTGAAGAAATGTTCTATTTGTAAAGGTGGACTGTGTTAAAGGAAAGTCCTAAGGGAAGCCAAAAGAAGTGGAGGTGAGAGGAGAGTACATCAGGTGATGCATTCCTGAGCCAGACCAGGAAGGGAGGGAGGGAGCTGACCTGGGGCTTCCAGCCTTCCCAGGGATAATTCCCCATTGCCAGTCTGGCCCAGAGCTGCTCAGGGCAGTAAACATTCCATTCTCTCCCCTGCTCCAGCTGATGCTTGTGGGTGGCCCCACCCATCAGACCACAGGAGAGAAGTGGTGTCCATTTTGACAGCAATCAGTGGTCACGTGATGCAGTGCTGATGAATGAGACCTACGGGAATGTTTGAAAATACCTTCGTGTAATTTGTTTTCCTTTCTTGATAAATGTGGCCAGGCTGCTTTCTCCAACTATTTCCTTTTTCCATTTCTTCCTGTCTGAAAAGCAGTGGGAACCGACAAACCTTGGCAGTACTTACCAACTCTGCCAGCCAACTCTGGGCTGCCTACATTGGAATTTATTTTTACATTACAAAATAAATCTGAATTTTATATTTAATATCCCTTGCTATTCTTCACCTATAGTGCATTATAATCCTCTTAATCCTAGGTTTTCATTCTGTAAAATAGCTTTCCTCATTTCTGCTTTCTCCTTCTTATATAACTTTTAATTTTAATCCTAAATAATGGCAATGGGTTTTGAATTGACCTTTCTCTTAATTCTCTCCAAATTTATAACTATCTTACTACAGATCAAATTATTCTTCTCAAAACACCACTTGTACCATAGTATCCCCCTAACAAAAATTCCAGTAATTACTTTTATATTATATAGTTAATTACAGCACACCTCAAGGGCATTCTATTTGGATTTGACCTACCTATTGGATCTTCTCTCTTAACACTTCCTATGGGTATATGATATTTTGACAAATCCATTTTAATGTCAGGCAAATGATGGCACATTTGCTTTGGTATTGCTATCAGAATGAGAAGTAAATTCGGTTTTGTCAGAAAGTAAACAGCTATATTTATCTCTTTCTTTCAAGTTATCAGTTAAGGCATTGAAATCTAATTGTCAAGAAGTCTCCAGAGAAACGATGTCTCTGAAAAGGGTTCAAGGATTTCCTGGAGCGAAGGAGGAACTTAACTGAGGACCAGCGAGGTTCTTGGCTGACTTGATGGAAAAGAATTTCAGCACCCACCAGTCAATGGCGTAGACAGAGGTTTATTTAAGAAGGGAGTTCCATGTCCAAAGGAGAATGCAGACTATTTTGAGAATAAGCGATACGCTTTGGGGGTCCCTGATTCTTTTTTAATTGAAACCTGGCGAAGGGTAAGTGTGGTAAGCTGTATAGGAATGATAGCAGTTTGGGAATCTCAAGACAGGTTTTGGTGGTTTTGTTGATCTCAGGATCCTCAGGCTGATGTGGTCTTCCGTCTCTGGTCAGTACATAGCACTGGAAAGTCTCTTATTCTAGAGATAAGAGATTTCTCTGAATTGATTTATAGGAAGTTTAACTCATAGTACACAGGTAGATTTACAAATTTCCAAGGCATTTGGGAGGGACAGTTCTGGAAAGGAAACAGCCTTAGAGAGTAATAGACCTGGAAAAATATGTGGAACTTCTGAATTAAAATCTTCCTTTTCTGTCCTTCTTTTACATCTCTTTTCTGTTTCTTATTTCTTCTTTCTTACCTCTACACCATCCCCAAAATTTATACATTCTTTTCTTGGAGGAAAATACTTGATGAACAGTTGGGACCCATTGACACGGTACTTTCAAATGCCAAAGCACCAAATAAATCCACGCCATGCTTACCTATGAGGGAATGAACCTAGCAGACAGAAAGCGAACAATGAACTTCTCTCCTGAGTGAACACTTGAGGTAAGTTAGTAGATGCAGGGTGTCACAGTGACCAAGACAAAGGTCTTTCTGTCATACCTGTATCAGAACACATTCTACCTTACATCACAGGAGTCTGCGGTACCACCCGGAGCAGGTACCATTTTGGTGCTGGTTCTAAGGAAACATGAAGCTTAGGTAAAATGGACAGTTTCCTGTTCACAAAACAGGTAGCTGCTGCTACTTTCCGAGTTGGAAAATACTATAGTTTGGATAAAATTGCAACCTACATATTAGCAATATTTATGCATTCTTGGGATATTTGTAAACTCAAGAATTCTAATATAATATTAAAATAAAAAACCCAGAATGAAAAATATGATTAAGTTTAAATAACTTATTTGATTATCAGCATTTATTTAATACATTATCAAAATCTTTTTAAAATTTTATGGAAAGACAAATCGTACACATTTTTATTTAACTCTTGTGGCTGGAAGAGACAATAAACAAATGACATGAAATTGTCTGGGTGGTGCTTATGGGAAATTAAAGAACTACTCATAAGAAGACTTATCAAAGTTTGTATCGATGGTACCAACATAACACAGAAAAATGTTGACTTTTAGCAAATATTTCACACTAAAAATGCTCAATCTTTTAGCTGGATACCACCTCCCATACCCTGTTCAACTATGAATTATTCAATAAAAGATGTAAATCAAGTAAATTATATAAAATTCTGTCTTCAAGTAAATACCAGAACATGTAGAAAGAACAATAAATCGGAACAGCTGAGAATTGAACTAATGAGGTTGAAGACTACTTATGCTTCAAAGGGGATTATTTAATGAAGAGATTAAAAGGCAATTTGAAAATTGATTTTGAATTTGTATTTTCAGAAAATGGGAAATGATAAACATTTCTGGGAAAGTTGCATATATATATGTGTGTACATACATGTATATATGCTTTAAACACTGCTACTTCTTGTTTTAAACATTGTCTTATGAATTACAAAAAGTAAGTTCTGATTATTCAAACTCAATTTGACCTAATAAATGATTTGCATATTCATACAATTAATTAAAGAAAATCATTAAGTGAAAGAAAGATATGAACATAGAGAATTTTACTTAAAAAGGTAATAGTGTGTAAAAATGCGTTCATTGCTTGATGACAAGCATATGAATTGTAATAAACATTCAGGGCTTCCTCACATTTGTTATAACATGCATTCAGGTTTGCAACAATTAGGATGATATTTGTAAAGTTGTGTACACAAATTTGATCAAAATATATATAATTTAAGGTGACTACTTTGAAATTCAAAATGACATTCCCGAATGTGCCTTGAGTGACTTGGTAGCCGCCCTAGTTTGAATCTGGAACGTCCTTCCCAGGGTGGCACCATTGGGAGGTGCAGAGGACACCTAAGAGGAGGTGTTGGTGGAGGTCCTCAGTCATCCCCCCAAAGGGTGTTGTGCACCTTGTGCTCCTTCCCAGTTCTCTTTGCTTCCTGGCCATGAATTGAGCAGCTTCTCCACCACATGCTCCTTGCCGTTTCCATCCAGCCCCCATCAGAGTCCCGAAGCACTGGGTTTGCAGGATGCGATATTGGAAACTCAAAAACCTTGAACCCAAAGAAGACGCTTCTCTTTCTAAGTTTATTATTATTGGTATTTCATTAATAGGAATGGAAAGCTAACTGTAAGTTATAGACACCAAGCAACTTAAAAAATACTTAAACATGTCATACACAGTATTTTGTTATTAATGTTAGATAACCAGAATCTAAGAGAATAATCAGCATGCTAAAAATATGTAATAAGAATGATGAGAAAAGTCATAAAAATTAATATTTTAATCATTATCAATGTAGTAGAGAAATCTTCAGAAAAATTTAATGTGTTAATTTACATCTACTGACACCTGAGATAGAGTCATTGCTTTGCTTGTCATAACTATGCCATTAGATGTTCTATAGTTAGTGACAGACAATTTGCATTATAATTTACTTGGCAAGAAGGTTGCAAATATTTGCAGTATCTTTATGTTTTGAGCAATATAATATATGTTAATGTATAAACCTATGTCAGGCATATATTCAATGTTTTCCCTGGATACCAGCTGGTAAAGGATTAAGCATGAGATGAATAGGACGGGATGACAAAGTGATAAGCTTATCCTGTCAGATAAACCATATGCGACCACTATTATTTACTTACTGAAAATGAAAAGCTCACCATTCTGTTTATTCTCTGAAAAGATATTTTGAATAACCTATATTTTCTTATTTTTTATTTCAATGATTTATTAATTACTATTACATTTAGTTGATTGGTAATGGAACTTAGGGGGAAGAGAGATAATAAAATAAAAAACTAGCCTTGTAATTATGATAGCAACATCTTCATAAAAGGACTAAAATCAACATGAGTTTTGGGGGAAGTAAAATTGTTCTATCATAGGATGAGTCAGTGTACAACAAGGATTTGAAATATCTTTTTAATACACTATTTTGCCAAAAAAAGCCCCCCAATAATTTTATCTTGGCATTTTTTTTTAAATCTACTTGTGTCAAAATAGTTGCACAAATATGCCTGGGATAAAACAGTCTTGTTCTTTCTTGGATTTGGCAATGACCCAGTTAAAATGGTTCTTTTGTCCACGTATTAACACATGTTCACTTATTTCCTAATATATTTGGTTCAATTTGTACATTTCCTTGTTATACTACAATAACCACACTAATGAACCGTGATGAAAATGTTAGTATGTTCCATGCATCCTACAATTTTTGCTCTAAGTACTACAGTACATTTTATTTTTAAATGCAAACTGGGTCCTCCCAAATGGACTCTAAGATTCTTGATTCAATAACCTTTATCATACCTCTTCACAGTTTAAATCGTTCCAAATTTTAATTTATTATTCTTGCTATCAAATGAATAAACTTCTAGGAATTGTTTATTCACAACCCATGTTTTCTAAAAAATTAATAAGTATCCATGGAGATAATAAGAAACAACTGTCCCTGGTATGTATCACAGGAGGGATGGAGTCCATATTTGTAACCAGCATACGTGCCAAGCATGCACTTGTGCTTACTCCTGATTAGAGTGTTGGCTCACTCAAATGGGGGGGTCACGCACTTTGCTGCAGATATGTTAATGTACTTGAGTACAGAGGACCACCTTGGCTCCCCTGAGTTTGTTACAAAATACATGATGTACTGGAATACTTTCCTAAAGTATTAAATATTTCACTTCTGAAATGAATCTTGCTCCAAAGGTTTCAAATAGATATTGTGAGTGTGTATGTTTTTCACTTTTGGATTAGTAATGCTGATTTCTTTTATATGATTCTCTCCGTTGCTCTTAAAAGATGTCCTCTTGCCCCTCCCCACTCTTCTTCAGCCCCCTCCTTCTTCCTTTTCTCTCTCACTAAGTATTTTGTCATGCAAAGTAGAAAGGAGTTAATCAGCAAATATTGCATTACAGAGCAAATTTGACATCCATGCATGGTTTATAAGACCAGGTAAATAGTTTAAGGAATATAGAGGAAAAAAGCACTTAAATTTATGAATAATTAGATAAAAGTAGGGACTCATATATTTAATTATGTAAGTTGCCTCCTGATATATTATTCAAACAGTTATTAAAATTTTTAAACTGAATTTGATAAGAAGTTATTTTGGTGAAGGATGCACACAGTCATTCAGTGCTGCCTGTGTAAGACTTTTTATATGTACTTTTACCCAGTATATTTTGTTTTCACCTCCTCTTGTTTCCTTTGACAAAATTAACAAAATCACAGGCTAGAGCGCTGGCTCTGCAGTTACGGCACTTGCCCGGCATAAGAAAGTACAAGGGCTTAAACCCCAGCACCCACATACACTACTAAGTGTTGGAGCAACGAAACCCATGTGAAAAACTCAATAAAAATTGATTCTCTGTGTCTCTCTCACTGTTCTTCTCTCTTTAAAAAAATTAACAAAATCACTAGAATAGATTTGTCTGATTATGCCTTTCAGTGTAAAGAAAATGATGTTCATATAATGGCAATTTTAAATCAAGTATTATTTTGACAAACTATTTTATATCCAAATTATTAACAAGTGATGCACAGTTGGTGGAGCATACCCTCTAAAATAAAGCTAAGAACAACATTCCTTGCATGAAGAAGTTTAAAGGAATTATTTTATTACAATAGTAAATTTTGTTACAGTGAATATATATATAATTTCTAAATGGAATTCCTTCACTCATTCTACAAACATAGGGAGCACCTAATATGTTCAAGACAAATTAAAAAGTACTTAGGTCATAACAATAATCAGAAAATAATCTCTGCCTTCATTCTAAGAAATAGGTTGAGCGAGTGAGTGAGCAATCACTCAAGTGAATGAAGAGCAAGCTAGGAGTATTAAATTTGCCTCAAGTCAAAATCAAACCTATACCATTCTGTAACAATGTCAGTCTGTGAGAGCACCCGTTTAGAGGTTTTTAACATATATTAGGGACTGTTAGTAAGCAAGAACTAAGAAAAAGCTTACCTTCTTCTCCATTTCATTCAATAGAGATGAATGCATTAAAAGTTATTTTAAGGCTGGAGTGATGGCTCAGCGGGTAGGGCGTTTGCCTGGCATACCCAAGGATGTAAGTTCAAACCCCAGCACCATGTACACAACGAAGTGTTGGCCCAACAAAGGCCATGTGAAAAACTAAACAAAGTTGATTCTCTCTTTCTCTCTGTCACTGTCCCTCTCTCTTAAAAAAAATTATTTTAAACTTAAATCAACTCTAAGACAGACTGAGCCCCACACAATGTTATATACTATTTTAATCAACTTTTTCATTGCTGTGACTGAATGACCTAACAATAACAAATTTTAGGAGGAACAGGTGTATTTAGGGACTCTTGGTTTCAGAGGTCTTAGTCCATTGAAGGCTGGCTCCATTCCTCAGGGCTCAATGTGAGGAAGAACATCATGGCAGCAGGCTGGCTCCAGGGAGCAAGGAGCTCAAGGTGTCACGTTGGGAAGCAGAGCAGAGAGAGCAACTTCACTCCAGACACAGAATATATACCCCAAAGACGCGCCCCCAATGACCGTGCTCCTGGGGCCACACCCTCCCTACCAGCCTACAGTTGCCAGTTAATCCCTGTTGGGGACCAGCTCACTGATTGAGTTAAGGCTCTTATAACCCAATCATTTCACCTCAGCCTTCCTGAAATGTCACACGTGAGCTTTTGGAGGACACCTCACATTCAATCCATAACACATACCATGACTGAATTTTGTCCCAAAGAAGTTCCTAGTGATGAACAACTTCAAATGAAATCCCTGTTCCTGGGTGAATCTAGGAAACTTAGAACTGACATTCAGGGAAGGTTTGCTTTAAGCTTCTTTTTCTTTAAAGCCACACAAGACAGCATAATCCTTCCCACAAGGGGCAGAAATTTAGAAAAGAGTAATATTACCCCAGCTGGAAGAGATCTTAAAAGGACCAGTCTCCAGCCCTGAGGGTGTAGTGGCTCCTTGGCTCCAATTCTCTGGTGCATTCTGACTGGAAGGCAAGGAGGAGGGGAACGAAGAGGCAGCTCTGCTCCGCCCTCTCATGCCTCCTGGGTTCCCCTGTGCTGTCTTGAGTCTATCCTGTTTCTCCCTCACTGTCCACCTCTCTCACCTTTTCCCTCTGCATCCTAAATGGGTTTTTTTGTCTGATATTTTTTCAAAGTAGGTATTATATGCTTCTCCACTCTTTGTAGCTACTCCTGAAAAATGGAAAAAGTAAGGAAAAAGAGAGTGAAGAATCCAGAGATAATGTTCATGACCTAGCGTTGGACAAGGTAGTAAGCGCCAGATGTTCACCATATTAATTATGAGGCAGGGAGAAGAATGGAGGGGAGTTGAGTGGGAGAGAGGAAGGAAGGAAGGACTTATGATGATGGTATTCTGTGAAGCCTGGGTAATTATTCATCTTATTGTGTGCATCCAGGCATATTTTAGAAGGAGCAGTAGGAGGAGACAGAAGAGGAAGACAACAGTTTGTTGAAATGCAGTAATAATTTTATTGCTTTAAAATGAAAGCAATAACATTGATATTGAATGATCAAAGAAAATTGAACCTCAATTGGAAGTTCATCAGGGTCAGAACGAAGGAAGATTGGATTCTTTTATCTGAAAGTTAGTACTGTTTTCTAACGTTGGTACTCAAATCCAGTGGACAATTATAAAGTAGCTAAGAGGCATCAGAAAGTCTTGAATAAATTTGAAAAGCTTTCAAAATCAGTCTCTGTCACCTGAATCAAGCAACTTTATTTTTCTTAACTGCAATATGGAACAAATCATTCTGTCAAATGAAATGACTCATAATTTTTCCAGTTTCAGAAAAACATTGCATGGGGCTGGAGAGGTGGTTGGCAGTCACGGCGCTTGCCTGGCATGTGCGAGTACATTGAATTTAAATCCCAGCACCACATACAAAAAAGAAGTGTCTGAGGAATGAAAGTTACATGAAAAACTAAATAAAAATTGCTTCTCTCTCTCTCTCTCTCTCTCTCACTATTCTCATTCTTTTTATTTTTAAAACATTTCATTAAGCCATTTCTGTTGAAATTGTGACATAAAACCAATAGATTGGAATTGCTAAAGTCTTCATTGTTTTTATTAATTTATTTATTGAGCTAAAAAGTCCTTGTATTAACCATCAGTTAATTTATGACTGAATTTACTCTAGATTATACAAATATTTTTGTTCTAGCAGTCATGTTCAGGACTTATATCGATCTAAATCAATCAAGCTCATTTTAATTCATATAATTTACAGTTTGAAACAATTATCTTTTTCTTTACTTTGTGCCATTTATCATCTCAAATTAATGCTGCTTCTTAGTAACTTCCTATTCCATTTCTTGTGGTTTACTTCCACACCACAAGTATTTCAATATCACTCAAGACTTTGGATTTCTACTTAGTTTCCTATATAAAGATTTTTTGCTCAACTTCACAATTCTCTGCTTTTGAAAATTCTATCAATGAGAAGAATCGGCACACATTAGGGTGATCAGTTATATTCTGACTTCAAGAAAGTGAACATGGCTATTCTTGAGAATCTGACTAAAACCAGAAATGATTACTTAAAATTGCATTGAGAAACCACTATATATCAGCTAATAAAACTTTATTTAATTGTATATTTATTATTTTCCTTTTTTAATTTTAAAAGACAATGTAAAGTTCTATAAAAGCATTATAAATCTGAGTTCTTTCTTAACAAAAAAAAAAGGGTGTTAAAACTTATAAATAACCTGTCCAAGCCAGGCATTGGGGTGTACTCCTGTAAACCCAGCAACTCAGGAGGCTGACGCAGAAAGGTCACAAGTTTGAAGCCAGCCCTGGAAATTAAGTAAGACTCTGTCTCAAAATAAATAAAATAAAATAAAATAAAATAAAATAAAAACAAATAAACTGACAGCTTGGGTCATGAGGAATGAAGGGCAAATTATTTAACCTTGAACCTCCATGAAGGAGGATAAAGCAAGCTCAAGATAGACACCCTTGATTTGGGGAATTCACATGTTCACACTCAGAAGTGTGCTCAACCTGTATATGGGTCGACGTGAAAGGCTTTCAGCTTTCAGTGGATCCCAGACCCAGAGGTGTACTACAGCAGGACTGTACAGTTGCTTGAGCCCCAAGGATGCCTCTGTTACCCGTTGTTCAAGTTTTCACAACAGGAAGTGGTGCTGTAGGCAGCTTATGGAAAGACCCTATAGAATAATAACAACATTAATCAGGAGGTATTTTTTAAAATCCAGGGCATGCCTTCTTCATCAGAAAATTACATATCTTTTTGAAAAATAGCACCTGGCTTGCTACTGCATTCTAGAAGAAACAGAGGTGTTCGGCCACGGGGTACCAAGTGATCCTGCAGTTGGAATGGCTGATCATAAGTGTTTTGACAAGTGTTCTCGGACTGGCTGAGTCAGAACATTCCATGGGACTGGCAAAAGTAATTTTTAAGATAGACATGAAAATGAGAAGGGCTTTTGGTTACAAAAGATTCATGTCTTTATGTCATCTGCTAGTGGGACCCTAATGACATTCCCTTGAAACATAACTATGGCTGCATGTTGAATCCCTAAAGCAAGCTGAAAGAGGAGGGGGAAATGGAGCTTAATTTACAGAAGGGTAAGCACAGAATTTAGGTGAAGGCTCATAAAGGGTGGCTGGTTCATTCCAGTCTCTGCCTTGGGTAGAAATGAAAAGAGGTGTAGAAAAATCCTTCTTTGGGCCAAGGTTCAAGTGATATTCCACCTTTGTACAAAGAGAAAAACAGCCTGAGGCTATATATCAAATTGCTACTGGCTAAAATATTTGCTAGTTGAGGAAAAGTCTGGAAAGTAAAAGATTGGAAGGCCAGAGCTGCAGAATTCTGGGTTCTAGTCACAGGTTTGGTCAAATGAGAGTGGGTGTGAAGGATGGAGGTCTTCATACAGCATGGAATACACCATCATGCTTCTGCCAAGCAGGAGACTCTAAACAGTCATACAGACCAAAAGGACATGGGCCGATAATGCTCGCCAGAGTCTGTCACTGAGCCCTAAATTGTTCTCAGAATATGCATGTGAGTGAGAGAGAGCCCTCCCATCAGACTCTCACCTCTCCCGGGTGACCTAGCTCCTGTCACTGCAATTTCCAGATTTTCCAACAACAAAGGGCAAATGTCAAGGAAAATAATGCATTCCGAGGTTTCTCAGGACAGTGAATGTGAAGGAAAGTGATAGATTAGGGCAGATTGATCTTCCTAGACCCCTCCTACTCGGGAGAGGGCAGTGGTTTGTTCTGAGAGGAATGGAGGCATATTCTGAGGATGGCCTTGCCTGACCTTCCTGCAGGGCACCTTCTGATTCACTATCTGAGGACTTTCAGTGTGACTGATTCATATGCAGGGGATTCCCACAACCACTGATGATCAAGCGGACACATGTGGCAAAGACAGTGGACAATGGGCTGGTGGTCGTGGAATCCACGTTTTCTAGTCAGAAAAGCACTGGATCGACCTGATCACGAAATACTGTGGTGGCATCTCAGAGGCAGTGCATTGTGAGAATACAGCAGCATCTGCCACGTGAACTCTGAATGAATACTTTTTATAATGTCATTTTTCATTAAGTAGAATACATTCGTCTGAGTCAAAGCATGGAAACAGGGTTGACATTGTCCCCTTTACTCCCAGTGATCTCATCTGATTCTGTGATTTGCCCATCACATCCTTGGCAATCTAGATGCCGTAAGTTGTGAAGTCCTGATCCAAAGAGAGAACATTTCACACAGATCATTTGCCTTCTGTTTATCATTCACAAGTAGTCTGAAAAAACATTTTTGCTTAAAGAATCTTTTCCCCAAATAACTGCAGAATTAATGTTCCACCCATATCTCTATTATTCAGCATATATTTGTTTCACATATGCATGAATGAATAATTATGAATAGTTAGCATTTGAGGGGCATTTATTATGTGTCAGATAATAAGCTGAGCATTTTCCATTAGTTTTTTTAATATTATAGATATTAAAAACACATCATTTCAAAGACACATTGATAAATGGGAAAGCCAAGATCAAAACCCATTGTTCACTTCCAAAGATTGTATGAGATTTTATATAATTGGAATGAATGTATATGGATGCAAAAAAAAAACAACACCTGATCCATATGGTCACAGAGAGGCGTGAACGCTGCCACTCCCAGGGCAGGCAGAGGTGTTGAGCATGCACATGGATGAGGATGTTTGTGAACCATAGGTTTGCAGAAGTGATTCCTTGTTATTTCCTTTTTGTCTCCTAAACCCATTGATCTCTACTTTGTTTCCATGACTACATAATAGGTAAGGAACAAGCATCTGTACAACAGGGATGAACAGACACAAGGAGAGCGAAGGAAAAATGAGAGGAAGGAGAAAGAGAACAAATCGGAATTGGATCAGAAAGTGTTTTACAAATACGAGGCAGCCATACGTCCCATTACACGTGCTGTTTCTGTATTGTGAGCTTGACGCTCCCTCCATCAGGTCTTGTGTCATAAATCTGGGTGACTCTGTGATTGTCTTTATGATTAGAATCCTTCAGAATTGATGTTATATGAGTTCCAAAGCTAGCTCATAAACTGCCATTTACTTCTCTTTCACACTTTTGTGGGATTTGTTTTTGGAAACCAACTGCTGTGCTCTGAGGATGCCCACTGAGGCCATGGACCCTCTTTCTCCAGCTGGCCCACATCTCCAGCTCACGTCCCTCAGAACTTTCCATTTTGGGAATCATTCATCTTGAAAGAGATCCTTCCTTTCCCCCCTGGATTTGCCTCCAGCAATGCTATGTGGAGTGGAGATGAGCCATTTCAACTGAGTCCTCTCCAAATCTCAGCTTTATGAGCAAAATAAATGGTCATTGTTCCAAGCCATTAAGGTGTAAAGTGATTGATTAGGAAGCAACTGTTAATTGAAACAGACTTGAAGGAATCATTGAATGGGTTCTGTTCAATTCAACATAATTTTGAATTAATCTTTTTTTCAAAAGCTTTATCAGAAGTTTTTGAAAATAAAATTTTCAAAAAAGTTTCAAAAAAGTATACATGTGATAAAACTTTATTAGAAGTTTTATCACACATACACTTTGAAAAGAAGCACAGTTTAATATTAACAATAAAATTTCTTTAAAGTAGAAAGGGACACTGTTGTTGACATGTTTAAGCAAGAAGCAATTATGGATGAATTTGTAAAGTAATATTCCAGAGGGATTATTGTTTTAAAAGACTGTAAGACATAAGAAGGTTAATAAAATTACTTCTCCTTTCGTCCATTTGATTGTTGCTCTAACAGCACATTTGATTACCTATTCCTATATTTTACAATCCCAATATATCTATTTATGAAGAAGTGTCTCAGGTTCTATTCTGGGGTATGTTATTTATTTCTAACTTTTGTGATGGAATTTTTTCTACTTTACTGTATAATTCTTTAGCTTTCATGCAATCCTTTTTAGAAGTACAAATGCTTTCCAGAAGAAGTAACAGATATAATTTTCCCAAATTATGAAGTCAATGTAACTTTTGATTATTTAAAAATTCAAAGCTATACTAATGTTATTAATATTGTAATATGCAACTCATATTCAGGTGATTTTTTAAAACTATGCATTTCTTAGGTCTGGGGATACAGGTCAGTGGTAGAACATTTACCTGGTGTGTGCAAGACCCTAAGCTGCATCCCCAGTACTGCAAAAATCAGCAAAGCCAAAACCAAAGAAGTCTGCATTTTTTAAATTGGTTTTTTATAATCTTTTGAGAAGAGAAAATCCAGGATACAAATGGTCCTATTTTCAAGATATTTTTTTCTTTTTTGTTTTGTATGTGAAGTTTTTTGAGTTTTGTTCAGGAAGCTGGTCAGGAATCCAACTCCATTACTACGTCCAAGGGTGAAGCCTCATTGATCCAGAGTAATCCCATTACTATAACACAGAGATTGGTTCAGAAATTGATTTGTGACTGTCACTCACATGCGATTCTACCAAAGTTTTGCAAGAAGCTTTTAGGAAGGACTATCTAAAGTATGAAACACCAAAATAGAAACTGTCCCAACGGACTAAGAGCTGGGAAGCCTGGAATTGCCTTCTCCTTAAGAAGCCAACCATAGTATGACAGATATACAGAGTAGAAGTCCAAAGAAGAATTCGGGGAAGAGCAAAACTGGATTAGGTCAGAACAAAGCCTTCCTGCTTATGTAGACTTCCATTTTGCAAGCCAAGCAGTGGCATACGGTGAGCAAGAGAAGGAACTGTGTCTCTATCACTTGCTCTCCACAAACAGACCATTCAATAAGAAGTGTTCATTTTATAATGGGATCACCTGAATAAGGGGGGGAGGGAAGGGGAAACCTGATTGTTACAGTATCAGAGAGGATATGACTTGTGAACAAATGTTCATGTTGAAAATATATCATTATCTTTAAAATAAGCAAGTGCCCGGTGTCCTAATCTACAACTCCTTGCCTCCAGTGTTTAAACGGGAATACATGAATGAATAAGAAAATTGAGATCTCTTTTCATTGCCTAAAACTATCTCAGAGGTTTAGTATGAGAAATTTATTTTTCCAGAAATTGTCATTATATTAGGGATCTTAATGAAAGTGTCCCTGGGCCTGGAGCAGTGGCTCAGCAGTTATGACTCTTGCCTGTCATGCACGAGGATGAGTTCAAACCCCAACGCCACACAAACAACTGTTGGAGCAATGAAGACCACATGAAAAACTAAATAAAGTTCTCTCTCTCAGTGAGAGCACTGTACCTCTCTTTAAAAAAAAAGTATCCCCTCAATACGATTTGATTTAAGACTTAGGTTGTAGAAACTCTGCATCACTTAGCAAAGATTTTGTCTGTTTAAAGTGAGGATCCCTTGAATCTAATTTCCTACCCAGTCTTTGTGACCATCAGAACAATGAGCTATGTCCCATAGCCTACTTGATTGACACTCTTCAAAGAAGTTAATTATTTCTCTAAACTGAATGCATCACTCTTTCTGGTAATAATTATTCATATGGATTCCTTATTTATCAAATAAAATTTTGCCTGAAATCTTGTATTAGACTTTTAAAATTTGTTTTTGTGGAAAAAAACAATGTTGGTCACAAGTGCCACTGTTATATAGAGTCAGATGTCAGTTGACAAAATAATTCAATTACTTGTAAAATTTGGTAGTTTAAAATACTTAAATAGCAGATACTGTTTAGTACTGTATACTAAATTTTATCCTAACATAGTTTGATGATTGTTATTTTTATGTGTGAGAAAAGGGAATAATAATGGTTGGAAACTTAGTTATCCTTCTGCAATGATGTCATTGGTGTTAGTTGTACAAAAAGTTTCCTCCAGGCAAGCATTAAACTTTTAAGGTGGAAAATTATTGCCAATGTACCCTAATGATATGTACATCTTATATTAGGAAAAAGCTTTGGAGGAACACAATGATCACCATTTCAGGGGTATCAGTTATACATTTATGGCCATGAAGGAAGTTAAAGTTGGTTTGTGACATTGACTCTAAGTCTTTAGGGACATATGAACCGCCTATATATAGGGACTTAGAAACCATTGTCTACATACATCAAGATTACCAATTAGAGGTTAAAGATGCATTATAGAAATCATGTCCTTTTATGGAAAAGGCCTTTTAAAAATTTCATAAGGTTTACAATGCATTTTGTCTTGTAATGAAATTCATTAATATACTTAGAATTTGAGAATGTTTGAATTATCTGTGAATATCAGAATATTGCCATAATATCTTTCATATCATGTGTCTCAGTTGTGATCTGCAGCCTTCTTTTGATCAGTCCATTGGCACAGAAGTTTGTCATTTCAATGTCTCTGAAAGGCCCAGGTGTTAAGGGTTTGGACTTCGGGTTGCTGTTCCTGGGAGGCGGTGGACCATATAAGAGTTGACAACTAGTAAGAGTTCTTTAGGTCACAGAGGTGTAACCTTGCAGGGCAAAGCAGGACCTGGCAGCTTCTCCCTCTTTTGTTTCCTGGCCATGAGGTGAGCAGTTTTGTTCTGCCACAAGCTGTTGCCATGATCCAAAAGTCACAGACCCAAAGCAACAGGGCCAACCTAGGAGGGATGGGAACCTTCAGTACTGTGAGCCAAAATTTAACTTTTTTTTGTATAAGTTGTCTTAAGTAACTGTATAGCTGAACTAACTCACTTCATAAGGTTACATTCTGCCTAAACAATTCTAGGATCTATGAAATATTTAATTTAAAATATTAAATACCAAAACTGAAGTACAAATTACTACACTGATTTATGAATAATTTTCTTTCAATTTACATTTTAGTTAAGTGGAAATTTCAAACAACTCAAAATAGAAGGGAAGCTTGAAGCTTGTTACTTTCTTTGCTTTAACATTCTTATTGGACATGGATTCCCGGACAGATTATGCCACAGATGGAGGTTTTTAAAGACATGGGTCAGTTGTCTTGGCAGTGTGGCTATGAGGTTGGAGTGAAGGACCCCACTAATTAATGCTTGGCAAAGCTACAAGGAGTGATTCTTATACAGAGATACATGTCCAATCACCTGCAGATGCTTTCTCAAAATGTACAGTCTTACCTGTTACCCATGGATTCTGATGATTTCAGAATGAGACGAAGATTGTTGGAAGATATTAGTATGGGAAGAGAAAGTTCAAATAAGGCTTTCAGATATTTACTGTGTTCTGATTCCCACTTTATCCCTTTTGGTTGGTAAGTGCTGACCTAGGTGCAAGTGCCTACTTTAATGAATCCTCGGTGCACATGCATGATATAGAAAGAAGTAAAAAACACTCTTGCAGTATTGAACGCATATAAAACAAGGCTGGAGTCTTCTGTCTGTCATCTATCTAAACTATTCTGTATTCTTCCAATCCTGGACAATTTCATTTATTTAAAATACTATTAATTATCCATCAAAATTTTCTTTAACCTATTGAAAAACAAAGGGCATTGCTAGCTGTAAATGTTCATGTATTATGATTTTTATAGCAATTTAATAGCTTTTACAATATTGCCTTACAATTTTAAAAGCAAAATGCTATGATTTTCTTTTCCTAATTTTGAATTCTTGCAGATGGCCTTCCTGAGAACAGGACCTATATTGGATGCACTGGTGTTTGTTAAAGTGGCAGAAATTATAGTACTAAACAAGAGCAAAATAAACAGAAGGACATTAATCTAAATCTGACCTTTAAAAATTATATCTTTTAAAGGTTGGATTTATATTAAAAAATCTCGGAATATGGATGAGGTACCATAATGAATCCATATTTCAAATATCATCATTTATCAAATATATTACCCTCTTTCTGAATTCAATCCCATAACCTTCCAGCCTTAAAATTCAACTATTTTTAATCATACAGCAAGTTCAAATCCCTTGATGTTTATCTTTACTCCATCTCTTTATCTGCACTTTTTACCTCCTCCTTTTCTTGTGGCCCTCCCATTTTTCTTACAGCCCTAAATTACAGCCACTATCTCTATAGAACCTCCATTGTCTTTTGTATCTCTGCTATATATTCCTGAAAATACCCTTTGTTATGTCTTTATACAACCTGGTAGACTGATGCTGTTATAAATTCAAGGCTTAAAACTTCAATTAGGCCCTTAAATATCTTCCCTTTTTCACATCATGCTTTATTGTTTTATAACGAATCTCCCTGTGTCTCACAAGAGCAACAGAGTACTATATTAATCCTCAGAACAAAAATACAAAGGAAATACCAGTTTTCAACTTTTTAAATGTTTTCAAATTGGTAAAACATTATATATTTACTATGTGAAACATGTTTTGAAATATCCACTTTTTCAAATATATATGTAGGCTTGGGAATGGCCAAATTAAGTTAATTAGCATATATTACCTTATATACTACTTTTTTGGTGACAATTTTTAAACCTACTCTCAGAGCAATGATTAAGAACACAATACAAGGCTATTCACTATCCCCACTACATTGTACAATAATCTCCTGAACTTTTCCCTCCAATCTAAATAAAATTGCATAACCTTTGACCAATGTCTCTCCAAACTGCCTTCCCCTCCACCTTAGGTAGCCACGATTTCACTCTCTACTTGGTCGGGTCTACACATAATGACATAATGCAATATGTGTCCTTCTGTGCCTCGCTTACTTCACCTAACATGAAATTCCTCCAAGTTCATTCATTCGCTTGCATTTTTAAAAGAAAGATAAAACTGAGTCCATTCCTTCAGCTACAGTCTGATCTTTTTTCTCATCACTTCAAAGCCATGCTTTTGAAAAGCACTATTTATACACATGATGTCTTTTTTCTCATAGTTGTTTGAACACATCACTGCATCGTAATTGGGAATATCTCTTCATTAACTATGACAGTGACATTTTCTTCCTCAAAATGCCGGTGCAGAAGGTTCTGACTGCTTAACTTACCATATGTGCAGTGTGAAGGTGCTGATCCTGCGTCGCCTCCTGGGTTCTTGTGGTTGAATTGCGTGGTTGTCTTCTGATTTTTCAGGTCTATCTCTGGGTGCACTTTTGGTTAGTGCTGACAATCCCTGCTCTTACTTTTTTTCTATTTTTCTCATCCTCCAGTCTCTTGTGTGATCCCCTCACTCTGTGACTTTGTTACTGACCAGATGGTGTGATGATACAACAACTTAAACTTTTTGCGTAACTATTTCATAGAGAGCTTCAACACTGTGGGCCTAATATCCATTATTATCTCCAGGAATGCTGCTATTAGGATGAATATATAATTTCTGATCCAAACTGGAAGACTTTGGAACTGAGAGGGAGTGGTTAACTGCATGACCCACAAATAAGCCAGGCTATTCCTGCAAAACTGAGCGAGTGTTTCACCCCAATATGTGTACTTGACCAGCCCAGAAGCCTGGGAATCATACTCGTATGAAAAGATAGGGAGACTGCCAGCCAGCATCTAAAACGTAAAAACAGAGCATGGATTCTCTGCTTACTAGAACAAAGAGAAGCTAAGCATGTCAGGCAGATTCTCAACAGAAAGCAGGGCTGAACTTATGTGGCTTTCTAGGAAATGCAATGGAGAAGACAGGTGTGCAGGCACGTGTCCTTCAGTGATGGGGACACGAATGAGGCTCAGGTGATTCTGTTGCTGCCTGAACATCACAGAGCACGCAAATCTAGGTGGCTTAAGTCATTGGCGCCATGAGGCCTCTCGATGCAGTCAGTATTCCAGGTGAGAACAAGATGCTGAGACTGCAGCCAGCATAACACACCATCAGCATTTTCTTAAGGAGTAGAGAGAGTACCCTGAACCAGCAATAAATAGGACAGCACATCAACCAGCAACACAGTCATTCATTACTACTATCAAGTGTCATGTACTGTCAAAATCACGTGTGCCATGCTTTTATATGACCAGCAATGTCACATGTTCATTTACACCAGCACCACCAAGCATGTTCATTTACACCAGCACCACCAAGCACACCTGAGGCATTCATCACCCTGTCATATTACAACAGGCATGACATCATCACTAGGTAGTAGAAATTTTTCACCGCCATTAGAATTCCACGGGACCACCCTGGCATACTTGGTCCTTAGCTGACTGCCATGTAATTATGTGGTGCAGGGCTGTATTTTTAAAGGGGTGGAAGCATCAATACTCAAGTTAGTCTTTTTGAAGGTTGTTTTTCTGAAATGCCTTATTGGAATGAGTCCATTCCCACATAGCCAGCTGTCAGAGAAAAGGGACTGTTACTGATTGGTTTTCTGGTAGTAAATATTATGTTTGCTGAGGGGATTTTGTTTGGTTTTATTTTCAGTTGCTAGATCAGTTTCAAACCAGTTCTTTCAGCTGCAATGCAATCAATTTTGTCCTAGAATATGGGAAATTTAATAAAAAAAAAGTGTGCCTGTCTTTTGGCTCCTGCTCAGCCAAGCTTCAGAGAGACCATCAAAGAGTGCTCAGCTCTTCATCACGTGGTTTTATGGCTTTGTTTGCAGTCAGCTTGAGCAGTAGTCAGCAGCATTCTATCTTGTTTGATTTATTTATGTATTAATTATTTCCTTTTTGGATGATAATTTTTGTCAGTAAAATTAAGACTGTGAAACTTAGGACAATAGACCTGTAATGCCTGTGAGATGGTTAAGTCCCACTAGGAAGGGAGGCACTGAACACAGTCACTCAAGACTTCTCCTATCTGCCCACGAAAACAAGTTAGAAGGACTTCCTGGGTTTATCACAGAGAGTCAGCTTCCCTCTTCTTTTACAAAAATTATGTCTCACATCACTTGGATTAATAATTTATTCAATATAATTTAATTGTCTGAACTATTGCTAATGGTGAAAGCTACCATTTAGTTGATCAAAAGAAAATTAAAAGCTATTTTAATGTTTGTTACTACTTGCCTTTACAAAATGTTATGAATTCATTGTTTAGGATTCTAGTATTTATTTTGGCCCAAACCAGGTCTGTACTTGGATAATTACTTAAAAATTCCCAATCACAATGGTTGAGACTAATATCCTTAGATTTCTACTCCATCAGATATTATTTATTAACCAAAAGTTGCTTTTTTTTTAAAGAAAGAAGGACAGTGGGGGGTGGAGAAATGGAGTCAATTTTATTTAGTTTTTCTTGTGGTTTTTGTTGCTCTGACACATGGTGCTAGGGTTCAAACCCACATCCTCACAAATACCAGGCAAGCACCGTAACTACTGGACCACCACTCCAGCCCCAACCAAAAGGTTTTTAATTCATTAAGGCACTTGCTGAAGGTGCTATGATGTTTATCTACTTGCTGAAGGTGCAGCACCTTCCACTGATCTACATCTCTAGATTGCAGGGTTTTTTTTTTTTCTTTTTCTTTTCTAATGTGTTTTGAGGTAGGGTCTGGCTAAGTTGTTGAATGTGGTCTTGAATTTACAATCATCTTGCCTCAGTCTTCCAAGTAGCTGGGTTCACAGATGTGATGCACCACAACTGGCTCATAAGTTACCTCTTTAAGAACCTTACACAGCAGACCTCTACAACTAGAAGTGTTGCCATTTATATTTGACCTCAAAATTTTTTTTTTATTAGAAGTATATAGAGATACAGTTGAGGAGGAAACATTATCAAAACAGTAGCAATCAACGTATATAAACTTTGTTATCCAGGGGTAATGCCAAAACATGGATGACCACCTTGGGTTTTACCTGTTGCAGTTTCCCCCAGAAGAACTCATGCATTAAATGGGTATCTCATGGAGGAATGACATCGGCTTCTGGGATGGTTCCCCTATCTTCTCAATCTCCAGACTCCTATGAGTTCTTCATATATCCTCTCCCCCTCCAAGCATCCTAGAGAGCCATCCCCCTATTTGACCTCAAAAATTTAAGTACTGATCTACCTAATCATGGTAGAGGAATAATAAAGCACAATCATACCTACAGGTACAGATTGCCTTTCCTCAAAAATCATCTGATTAGTTCCTCACAACCTAAAACCAGATGAACTAGTTTTCTGGAAGACAGATCAGATAAATATTTCTCTCAATTCTGTTGGGAAAAGACCATATCAAACACTATTATCTCTATTGTAGATGTTAAATTATAAGAAATCGATTTTTGCATAAATACTTCTCAACTAAAATGATCGCATATCAAATAGGAATTGAAAATTATACTTATTAAACATTTTAAAATTTATTCTTTAGAGACGCTTTAGAAGCCATTAGTAAGGGGAAGGTAACTAGTAACCCAGGATCTCAGGGAAAAGGAAACAAGCACCACATGAGTTCTCATGACCATGTATCTATATGTCACACCCTGCCTTGCTATGGTTCCTTAAAACAAAACTGTAACTTTGGCCAAACATTTTTTCTTTACTGACTTAGGACTATATGCTTCTGACTTCGCCTTTTGACACATTATTTTTATTAATAATAACACCTAGATTTAAGCCTTAATTGAGAACATCAATGCTTTAATTCAAATTACCCAAGCTATCCGTAGATTGCCAACATGGAAAATAATGTAAAGTCATGATTCAGTAGCCATACCACTGTGTCTCTTCATTTTTGTGCTGATATAATTTAAAAAATCCCTAGACTGGGTAATTCCTATTTCTTTAACTATAGAAAACACAAATATGAGACTTATCTTTATTTCACAAAGTTTTTTGCTTGCTTAATTAAGAATATAGCAAACCATAGCAAATCTTATCAACATGGACATCAACACATTAACATAGGCCCACACAGATTCATTCCTGCAAACCCTTTCCTGAGGGCTGCTATCCATGCCAAGAGGATGGAGCCATTGCAACCTCGTCACCTGCCAAAGTCCCCACCACCTAACGCTGTGGCTCTGAGAATTGAATTTCAACAGGAATTTTTGTTTTGTTTTGTTTTTCTGGAAAGCCAGCTTTTTATTGTTAAGTTTCCTTTATAAGCATATAGAATAAAACATTTAACAGAACATTCATCTAACCAGTTAGAATAATCATTCTTTAAAAAGGAATATGTAAGGAAAGTAAAAACTAGGAAATATAGCTAAAACTAATAAAGCAGACAATAAGCATACAAGATTAAGAATCAGTAAAACTGAAGTTGGTATTTTAAAAAGAAAAACAAAATTAATAAAACTTTAATGAGATTGAAGAAGTCACAAATAATATCAAGAATTAAAAAAGGATATTAATTCTTGTAAGTGTTCATATATCATGAATAGATATTCATTCCACAACAAGTATTTTCCTTTAACTAAAAAATGTCCTTTCAAAATATGAAAAATGCAATTCCAATTCCACAAAAGTTATTATTTAAAATGACTTTCCAATGCCTTTCCATTGCTGTTTTGCAAATTGCTTTTGTCATGGATGGATGTTAACTCTTATAAAATGCTCTTTTATATTTACTTTGGTATTGTGACACTTTTCTTCTTTAATTAATTAATGGTGTTTATTATATTTGTTGATTTTTAGAATGCTAAATCAACAGGAATTTTTGAAGGTCACAAACATTTGAACCAGGGCATTATATTTTTTTTAGTTCATTCAAAACCCAAATTAAAAAAGCTATTAGTAAATAATGGAAGAGAAGGATGGGGGGGACAAATACTAGGGACTGAATTAGAACAAGTTTATCCTCCATGCTTTTATAATTATGTCATTGTATATTCTATTGTTGTGTATACTTAAAAAGAACAAATTAAAATGAATAAAAGTTTTAAAAGTACAACAAAAATGAATGGCAGTATGGGAGGTAAATGCAGCAGTAAGTTATAATTATTAACTCAGTGGAACCCATGTCGGGTAACCAAGTACAATAGCATTCAGTTTAAAGATGGTTCTCATACATGAAGTGCAAATTTGAATATTTAGATTGAGGAACCTAGATGCTCTGAGGCAAGAAGGACAATCTTTGGCTACTGATTAGGGAATCAGTTGTCATAGAGTACACGTCTTTTATGTGGGCCCTAAATCAATTCCAGAAAAGCATAATCTAGACCACTTCATGTACATACATAAAGAAAGATTGAAAGATAAATCTTTCTTTATCTATGAAGAATTCTTTATCAAAGAAGAGTTAATCTAGATTCATGGGCTTTGTTCCAATTATTCTATGTTTCATTGGTCTTTTCCCCATAGCTTCTGGGATTCTGGGCAGCTCACTGATTTCTCATTTTCTACATAATGTTAACTATTCTAATTTCTAGATTAACTGTAATCTGAGCATGTGCAGATAAAGGAAATTCTAATATATTACACCTGGCAGTTCTATTCAAAGTGTGAATCATGTTCCTTAAAATCTTACACATTTTATCACCAAGGAAGAAATGTTCTCCTGATAATGGTCCTGGAATTGAAGACTATATTGGAAATTGAGAAGTATTTTGGCTTATTATGACTTTCTGTTATGTGAGTGGTTCTAGAAAAATAGAGAAAATAAATTTCCCCTAAGCTCTTTGCAACTGACTACACACATTTTTGCTATTTTCTATACTATGTGGTGAAACCATATGTTGCTTTTTCTTAAAGAAAACACTCTGTCTTCATTTTCATACTTATTATTATTTGCCTTTTTCTTACTTTTTTAAAGCCATTTCAGCATATTTTCTTGGGATTGTGCTATGAAAATGGACTTCAATGTGGACAGAGTAACCCTATATTTCAAAGTGTGTGTGCATCTGTCTCTATTTATAGGCAATGATATTTAGGAATTTAAAAAATGGCAGGGAGGATTTGAAATACTAGCTTTCCCCTCAACATGACCTAATGGAACAGTTCTTGATTGGTATTCTTATGTTTCCTATTAATCTGGTAATTGGAATTTCCAATAGCTTTTTGCTTGCAAAAAATTCATATATTTCCTTACTATCAGCTCTAAATTCTTAAAGAACAGAGGAAACTTGACCTTAAAGATCTTTTATAGGCTAATTATTTTTCTGGAGTCAAATGTAATTTCGGTATGAAAATCCCTAAAGTTTGATTGTAAAATCACAAAATTTACATTAAAACATATATTGGATAAAATTTCTTATTTTTAATTTTCATATTTTAATCTCACTATTCTTCTAAGTTGTCTTTTACATTTTTTTTGTTCCAAAGGGTCTCGTTAAATGGACCAGTTGCTGCATGTCTATAATCAGGGCAATAAATATGTTTTAAAATTATGAATTTTGCAGCAAATTTCTGCATTTCTTTCTTTTTTTCTGCATTTCTTTCTTAATTGCAGTCCTTAATTTGACTGGATCCCTGAATTAGACCAAGCATCGTAGGCCATCAGGTACCTTCTGGCATATAAGTAAAGACATCAGAGGAAAAAAGCAAGAAATCCTGATTAACAACTGCACAAAGTTGCCTGCAATGAGAGATTCTGATTCTCTGAACATTTTTACTAGGAAAGAATAAATCTGATCTCTTTAGTTGCTATGGTTGGGGTCTATTCATGAGCAACTGAACTCAAATTCAAATTAATAACACTTTAAAGTAAATATAAATAAACAAAATAAAGTAAATACAGAACAAGCAAAAAATGGAGCTAATGAGTAGGTTGACAGGCTCAAAACAAAACAGCAACAATGAAAAAGAAATATTTTAGGCAGAATGTGTGAAAAAGAAGATAACAAGTTTTAGGTTTGGTTTTGACAGCTGTCATTACTAAAATAAATATGTGAGATAATTTATAGAAAGGTTTATTTTGGTTCATAGATTGAAGACTTCCTTCTATGATTGCTCAGCCCTGTTGTTATGTGCCAATGGACAGGAGGCACATCGTGGAGGACTTACTTGGCATATCAAAGCTGTCACCTCATGGCCAAGGAGAGTAATACGAAGACAGAGGAAGGGGCTGGAGTCACACTTTCCACTTGAAGGAAGGGTGTGCTCCTAGTGACCTACAGTCCTCCCATTAGGTGCTACTCCTAAAGGTTCCCCCATCACCTGAGAACACCAGACTGAGGAACAACTCTTTATCATGGGGACCTCTGGGGACACTTAGGATTCAAGGATGACTGGCTGTTTTATGTCTAGTACTAGAATTAAATGAGTAAGTGGGGAGAAATCCATGCTAACAAAATACATAAAAACAGTCTGTATTTGGGAATATTTCAATGACACACATTTCTCTGTAGCTTTGATAGCATTGTAAGATACACACAGAAGCAATGAAAAGTAATTTCTTTTTTTCTATAATGAATCAAGGATCTTTGCTCTAAAGGAAAAAAATATTTCAAGGTTATGAATAGAACATGTCTGAATCTTTTTGAAAATCTTAAGTATTCTATAATAGAATACTAGAGTTGAAAAATTAGGGAATATTTACAAATATTGCTCTTTGATACGTAGCATGTAATCCACAATTCTCTCTCCTTTTCTGTGTATTTCTTTTTTCTCATTTGTATTAGTAATATTATTATCTTGATTATGGAATTTGGTCTTTCTAAGTTTTAACTCTAAATTATAAGGTTGGGCAAGAACATCTTTGTGGACTCTTCTGCTTCTGACACAATAATTTTTATGCTTCACATCTAGATTGTGAGAAAAATGGTAATATAATAATAATAAATAATTAGGAAAAACTTCTCTAAGATTCAAAAAAATACAATGGGAATTCTTCTTCTTCTTCCTATGCCCTATTAGTTTATAAAAAACTCTACTAAAGTACTTTCCTACAAAGATCAGTTTTTCTAGAAATCTTCACATAAACCTGACTTAAATAGATTTCATTTAAACAAAATAAGCTAATCATGATCTTTAATATTATACATATATACTTAAATGTTATGAAGTCAACATATGTACATACAAATGATGTAACATATTATATTATATGTTACTTAGACTTTTACTGATTATTCATTATTCATTCACTCATTCATTCATTAATAATTCTAAAGTGGCCTTTCCCTGTGCTCTGGACATTGTTCTAGGGGTACTGGCCAATTCTGCTAGAATTAACACTTTTTCTCTCAAGATAATTGCACAATGGTCTCTGAAGTGTTCCTAGTGGGAGAGAGGTAGAGAGACCCTCCAGTCTGTGTTCAGTCGTCCTTCTCACTTCTGGACAAATCAGTGCACTTCTGTTTATGTAGGCACATCTCTGAAACCCCTTATTCACTTTCTGAAACAACTCCTGTCCCCTTGCCCACGTGAAGAACGCATACTCTCCTCCGCTCTGTGAAGGAGGAAGAGCCGGCTCTTGCTGACACTCCAATATGGCTCCATTCACATCCTTTGTAAACAGAGGGTAGAGAACTGGTATTCTGTTCTATTCATTTTCTTTTCTTTAATCGTGATGTATACATCATCAATGCTTTTCAAAAGTAAATATCATACTATGAAATAAACACAAGTGGAACTAACTTTACAACGTGCTAGAAAGAGCATAAAACACTGGGGCTTCCCTGTTTCATATTTACTGTTTTTAAGGAAATGTATACTATCAAAATAAAAATTAATCTTAACCCTATTCAAATTTGTTCTTGCAAGATCTGGTCTCTTCCTGGTTCTCTTCGCTGACCAAAGTGCAAAGGGAGAAATGATTTTGAAATTTTAGAAAAAGAAGTAAAACATTCTTAGTAATTGGTTTCTTTGTGGATGTTTTGAATATTCATTTAAATCCTATGGTCTTATTGCTTTAACTAAGTGTAATGATGGAGTTCCATGATTTATTTATTTCAAAGTGCTAGTACTTAAGTAGTGCTTTTCCTCAGCATCTGAAGAATCATGCGGTGGCAAAGCCTTTGACAGAGAATCTCTAGTAATAGAACCCTTTTTGGAAGAACCACTCCCTGGTTTACGTAGGTTTCACAAATTTCCTAATCCTGTTTCTTTTTTTACTTCTGAAAGAATAGGCTGCCATCCTAAAACAGACCAAAGTGACACATAAAACTTTGAAGATTTCCACATTTTTGCTGCTATAATGCCTTCTTATTTTACATAGAAAGTCATTACTTTGAAAAGATATTGATTTCCAAGGGGAAATCATTATGTTTTGGCATCAACTTGTGATTTTTGCACTATTATAAATATGTCTCTGTAAGTGTTCAGCTTTTACTAGTCTCTAGGAAGTAATAATTCCAATTAGAATCAACAAATAGATTGCATTATACAGCTGTGCTTGCCATTGCTCCCTCCCTGAGCTCTGGGAATCCGCCACCAGCTTTAGCAGGAGAGGAGGTGATCATCTGCTGCTTCCTGGCTGCCTGTCATTTCCCCACAGCGGGCTGCTCTCCAATTCCACAGATGTGAGCAAACAATACAAAACAAAGATTCAGATCCCTGCCAATCATCATGCCTACAAAGACTTCCCAACCCTCCCTCCACTCCCAGGCACCGTAGACTGACCAGAGCTAGGATAAATTGAGGAGGAGAAAGATTCTCTTGCTTTTGAGTTTCTTCATTGAAAGAACTTCCCATAAATGAGGGTTCAGGGCTGATTGGGGTCACACAATTTCACAAGATGCTTCACTTAGATTTGCCTTCTTCTATTCTACTCAAGATTTACACACACTTTCAAGTTGACAGTGTTCAGTTCAAATAGAAATAGCCATATTGTCAAAAATATCAGATGCCCTCTGTTCCAGGAGCTGCATTGTTGAGCCTTGTCCATTCTAACCAGTTGCTTGCTATATAACAAAATCTTCCTTGAAACTTCGGGTCTGCCACTCTGCCTCTCATTCCGTAAGTGTGTTCTAATTACAGTTTCTGGTCTTATATGGATTATTTGGTTTATATATCCACCCTTCCTGGTGAACGTGAATGGGTGTGTGTGTGAGAGAGAGAGAATGGAGACAGAGCGAGAGAGAGAGACAATAAAGAGACAGATTTCTGAATAAATTTTATTGGACCATAAAAATTAATGTCAATTTTATTTGTTTTTCTTGAATTACCTGCTTTATATTCATATAAATGCATTTATATGCATGTTTTCATTTACTCATGTACCATTTAAAAAGTGTTGGAGGGAGAGAGTAAGATGGCTTAAGGTGCATTTATGTGTGTATCTATGTGGAAAAGAGAGTGTTCTGCTATTTTTTTGGGGCGAATAACTTCTTTAAATGACAAATAAATAATAAATTCGCTAGCTTTATTGTCTTTCATTAAAAAAATCTAGTGCGCTTATATTCAAATCCAATTGCAAGAGAAATTTGAAGTTTTACAAGACAATTTTAGTAGTTTCCTAGATTCTAGTTTCTAATTATTTTCCCAAAAGGCATAACTGCATTGTTTAGCTTGGAAAAATATTATGCTTTTAAAAGAAAATTAGGCATAAATTTTATTTTTATTGAAACTGTTTTCCAAGAACATATTCTGTAAAATTTGTTAGGCATTTGTATATGTTCTAGTGTAAAGCCATAGAAATTGAAACAAACAAAAGGAGATAAAGTAGTATTTCATATTATTACATAGAAACAATAGTTGTAATAAAAGCATTTATGACTACCACCAGATTCTTTACATTCTGAGACAATATGTAAGAAAGACAGTTATGGCTTTCAGTGCCAAAAATAATGAGAGGTAGTTGACCAGCGTGTTTCTTCATAGTGAATTGCATGGGAATTATTCCTCACTTATAGGATATCCTAAAATTTTCATTTTGGAGCAGCCAAGGGTCCTTAGAAAAAGGAAAACATACTCTCCAAAGCAATTTGGAGGATGTGCGATCTAGTAATCACAGGTAATTGACAACTCTGAGAGAACATCTAACTCAGCTCCTGACTCTGATTCCCAGAGCATCCAGGTGGTGCGCTGCACATGGATCTAATCCAACTTCGGATTCAGAAGGGTGCTGGTTCTTTTTAAAGGCGAAAGAAAACTTTCTGCATAGACCTCTTATTTCAATGGTTTTACAGAATCCACAGGAAAAAATATTAAATTTCCCTTTATCTATTACTGAAAAACATAAAATGGCATTTAAATAATGAAATAATATTATAATTCATGTATTATTTAAAATGACTATTAAAGAGTGAAGAATTGTAAATAAAATTATATAATTTATTTGTGGTCTGTGTTTTTCTGAAATTGTATAATTTGCTTGATGAATGTTAGCAATTATGTAGAATCCTTACACTTCAGCTTGAATGCAAACCAAATCAGATAATGCATAGTTTAAATGTTCTATTGGTTTGACTAATAGTTACTAGTATTGATAATTATTTACTACTATGCATGTAGGCTTGGCTGCTACATAAGCAGTTTTTGGTAAATCTCAGAATTCAAGATTATCATGACAACGGCATTGGTTAGACTGATCTTCAATCAGTTGTTCGTCCTCCTCCCCTGTATATGAAAATAGAGCCAAGCACGTGCTCATTAGACAACCATTAAAAGAGTATTATCCATGCAAGCTTCCTAGCTTACCCTGGGAATGTTCTGGACACCTAAGAAATTTTTGTGTTTTTCTTCCATTTTGGGGAAGATCTTCTGGTTGACACCTAGCATGTTTCCTATGGACCTATGTACATCTCATTATGGGTGTGATGTTTATCTCTTTTGTGATGCATGAACAAGATTTTATACAAGGAACATGTGGATAACACCTGAGTCAACATACTAACATTGTGAATTCCTGATAATTCTGTAATAATTGTCTAAACAACATGTAAGAGCATTTCTTAGGTGCCCAGGCACAGCATATATTTTGTGCTTTAAATAATCCAGTAGTCCACAAATATCATATGACTGATTTTATAGATAAGAAAATTTAAGGTGTTGATGCTTAAGAATGATGAGAAAGTTCTTCCCACTCATTTAAGTTAATAACAGTGTGATTGGTTTTCTGGTTATGTGAGTGATTGCTTTTCATTGCGTATCAATCTACTGTATTTCTCTGAAGAAGACCTTTGTCTGTCTCAAGTGTATGTTCCAGTTTTTGGAAAAAATATTTCTCAAATTTATGATTAGTCACTGAGTTTTGGGGGTGAGGTCTTCACACAGCACTTACTATTCTATACAACTGGCAGATGGTGTTATTGCCCTTGGCCTATTTGGCTAGCTTTCAGGATAGAACCTAATTCAAAGACATCATTGGACATAGACTAGTGATCAATGCCACTCACTTGCACTGGATTTTATATTAAATAAATGGAGGTCTAGATGATACGGATATGTTTATTATAATTGAATCTGTCACCAATTCAGTTCCAGTGAGGTATGTGTGTTTTAATTTTTCAAGATGCATGTCATATTCCTCTTCTTTCAAAATGTCTATTCCATTTTCATCAAATACACATTGCTCTCTATATGAAAAGGCAGGTATGCATAAGAGCCATGATTGAAGCCAAAGATAACCAGCCACAAGGCAAAGTGGAAGTGGGAACAATGAAGACAGTTGCAACTGACTCATCATAGCTGGTTCTCTTCTGTTATACCCGGGAGGCTCATACAGAAAGCTGTGGATGTATCTCAAAAAAATACCTAGTGATTTTATGCTGTAATATTAAACCATCGAACTTCCTTGCTATCAAATGTTTAGCATTCTCTGTTCAATAAACATAGTGACATAGTAGATTTGAATTAAATAACATTTTAAAGTAGGAAACATTGAAAATTCGTAATGTGTATACTCATATGAAATCCCACCAAGAAAAACTCAATCATGTGACTATAATGTCATTATGTCATTACACCATATGGAATTTCCTTTAGCTAAAGCCTCGGCAATCCACTGTGGATACTTCAATCTGTTGAGAATGTTTTGTTTCTACAGTTATAAGTATAAGTTGCAAATCTTGTGTATGTTTTACTCACTAAACCACTCAGAGTCAACCTTGGCATGTAACAGAAAATTTAGAGGATCAAAAAAATCTTGGAAATGGGTTACACAATGAGTTGAAATTTTCCTTCTTCCTCCAACACCATAGATTATTTTATTTCTAATAGATGCTCACTTCTAAGAGAGCTGCTCTTTTAAGATCTGTATTTCTATACTGTGTTCTTGGTGCTGGCGCCCTTCAAGCCCGAGTCATACTCCCTGCTAGAATCTCCCAGTCCAGGATGATAGCAGGAGATAGGAAGACAGAGGATAAAGAGAG
Source organism: Aplodontia rufa (assembly GCA_004027875.1). Taxonomy (NCBI): domain Eukaryota; kingdom Metazoa; phylum Chordata; class Mammalia; order Rodentia; family Aplodontiidae; genus Aplodontia; species Aplodontia rufa. The sequence goes on along the minus strand of PVKS010002736.1, from coordinate 81,811 downwards.
GTCACAGGTTCCCTCCTGTACTGCTTTCTGCTCCTCTGCACATTTCTCCTTCAGCTTCCAACCTGGTGGTCACAAGGGCCAGTAGTTCCAGTTTCCGGGTATTATTTGCACTCCCAGAACTGTCAGTCAGACGCAGTAGAACCAGAAGGGTAGCTCGCTCCCTTTCCTTAGAGGTCTGATTCTCATCTCCTTGGAACCTCCTCTGAAATTGAGACCTACCAGAAGCATGTGGGGTATACATCCTTAGAGGTTTATTCCCTAACATGTGACAGCTTGAGGAAGAGCCATTTGTCCCTCTAAACTTGTAGATGAAAAGAACCCTACTCACTCCCCATTTCTCAGTTCCAAAGTGCAGTTTCATGTCCTTGTCTCTTTTACTTTCACTGTTCCCCTTTTACCCATTCAGTTTTCCAATGTCTGTTCTAATAATTACATATATTAAATGCCCTCTGCTTCAATAAATGTTTTCAATAACTGGACCCTGATGAATCCAGTACTAAGTACCAGAAGATTTTCAAAATATATTAATCCTAAAACATGAGATTCTTGCTCACTAAAGTGAAATCTGTAACTTATGGAAACCAGTGGCATCATGTTGGAAAATTACCAAGCCAATTTGACAAAGTACCTGTCAACTCAAAATGATTTGGAGAATCACCTGGTTGTTGCAGGTGGCAAATGACAAGAATGACAAATATGGCTCTTGGTGGGATAAAAGTTTACCACTGTATTAGAGAATTTATAGCAAGAAAATGACAGAAACAAATTTTTGATCACTCAGTTAAAGTAGTGGGAATGATACCCCCTGAATCTTTATCACATCTTTATAGTTTATTCCTCATCATTAAGCTATTGGTAACCACAATAGACACTTGCCCTGTGAAAAGATGACACATATTTACACCTTAGCCTACTGCCAACACTCAGGGTTAGATTTGGTAAAGCTTGGAAGATCAGGGCAAAGAACTGGCAGGCATCATTCAAATCCTTTGCTCTCTAATGCGAAACCAAAGGGAACGTGAATTCTACTTTTATATCTGGCTCCACAACATGGCACAGAATCAAAATAACTGAATATCAGTTCTCTCTGAATGCTAGGAAGGAATAGACTGAGGGAACAGTAGGCACATTTAGCTGAATACGCATTGAGTGACAGTCCCTGGGAGGTGGTACGAGGACAGTGATAGGAGTTACTAAATCTGAGGATGCTAGATTAAGGGCAAGTACAGGTCTGATGGACTAGAAGAACATGTGCCAGCCTGAGAAGGAGCTGCTAGATGAAAGCTGATACCAAGAGTTATTGGTTGATCAGCATGGTTTGACTCATGTTGACTTAAGGCAGGTTACTCCCACAGGTTTGTCTTTTTAGTTTTCAGATACCTCAGAAATTTTAATACAAATGAAGATTTAACCCTGAGTCCTTTGGACAATACGATTGTTCCTTTAATATATCTGGGATCTTACTTTCTGCCTTTCTTGTGTACACACCAGAATACACAGTGAATGATGAGTCACTTTTTAATTTTCATGGTCTTTAAATTTTGGAAAGGAGTGTTGCTTTTGAATTGCTTGTCTTTTAAAGGGAAAACTGAATTGTGAAAACTTCTCCCAGATTCTCCTTAGTCCAAGAAGTACATATACACTTATGCTCCGGAGAAGGGGATTAATACAACATGAGCAGACAAACAATACCTTTTTAGCCACTTTGGTGTAAAAATAATGCTGTTTTATGATTATCAATATTTAAATCATTATGAAAAATGTATACCTTACAATAGCAGTTGACCCTTGACAGTAACCCTCTTCCCTCACCAAAGCCATTGACCTATCTTTTGTTCATGTTGAGTGCAACATTTAGATGAGTACCACTGAAAAGGAAATAAAATACTGTATGGAGTAGATATATTTAAATACAGGAAATCAAATTATCTATTCTCAAAGTTGGACTTATAGGCTGATGGTGATTTTCACTTACAAATATGAAGCATATGCTTAAAACTTGTATTTTTCAATATCTTCACTACAACTACTAAATCTTACACTGCAGAAACTTTCTGGTATTAGTATCCTTGCTATTTCTGCTGATTTAATTAAAAACTTAAAAAGAAGAAAAAAGAAATGCTGTACTTGACCTTTGTCGAATTTTGAATACCAGTTTTTATTTGGTAAGTTTCTCAGGGACATCCTATTTTATACTTTACTTTATACTCCAGTGAGGTATTTCAAAGCAAATATTCTTTTATGGGACTTTTTCCCTTTTATTCACCAACTTTAAAAGACCGACTTTATAATATAGTAACTTATCCAGAACTTGAGAAATCCTTAAAGAAGACATCCTCTATGTGTGCATTGTCTGCTTCTTTGAAGTTGAATTTTGCCTTTGAAGACTTTGGCATCTTTGAACATAGCCCCTGCTAATATATTTGTAATCAAAACAGGTTGGAAGTGTTGGCCGTCTTTCATCAGTGAAGACCATTAAAAATTACTTTTATCGAGACTACTCACAATTTTAGATTAAATTTCTCATTAGTAATCTGAATTTCTTTTAAAAATCTGTTCTTTTTTTCCTCCTGTGACTAATACAAACTTCATGCAGGCATTACTTTATTTTGCTTTGTTTTCTTGCCAAATATTAACAATCTTTCAGTCTTTTGTTAATTCACACAGAAGCATTTACTGCAGAGACTTTATGTCTGAACTTTTGCTGGAAATATGGAGACAGATATGAGAGACACTGGCAGTGACAGTGATGATTTCCTGTCACTCTATAAACAGAAAAATGCACCATAGCCTAGGAAATTTACTTGATCAGGTTACATATGTGGAAGATGCTGAGTGAATGGAGAGGAGACAGGAAGGTCACATTTTCAAGGTTGGAGAATTTCTGGGGAAGGGATGCTGAATGACCATTTTCTGTAGATGTCTAAGTTTCTACCACCTTTCAGACAGAGGCACTGGTGTCTTTATTCTGAACCACCCTTTTGGTCATATTCATCCAGCAGCCAGCCTTGGAAGTTAGAGAAAATTTTTCCCCTGAATGTAAAAAGCAGACTTATTTGCTGCCCAATGTAATAAGGATATTTTGTTCCTCCAGCACAAAGGTCAGGATGCCTACTAATGATTCTAAAGGATTTAGGTTCTTTGAAGTTGTTTCTTATCTTGTAACCCAGATTTCAGTGTGGCGCAGCCTCATGTGATTTCCTTGGTCTCTTTCTGTCAGAACACGGGCTCAGGGAAATAGAGGAAATGCTGATTTCCTGGCTAATGAAATTGCTAGCAGTACTAACCTTGCCTCTCTTTCTGATCCTGTGGAGTCGCGTCTTAGGTCAGCATTCACGGAACTGTAGCAGGTAACTAAGTGGCACACAGTCAGGATGACATCAGACACTTCGTAGTTTGGCAATGAAGCATATATCTTTGATTCCTGACATTCTTGAATTTGATTATCAGCAATGTCTGCCAAATCCTATCTACTTTCATGACTGTTGTGTTATGTATTTTTGAAAGAAATAAAATATGAATAAATAACTATGTTTTATTCCATCTCATAATTGTTTTTTGAGTTTTTGGAACTTAATTTTAAAAATTTACCTAAGCACCATGGTTAAACAATGCTTAACCTTGAAAGATTAAGATATGGCTATTTTAAAGGTTTTTATCACATTGAGAAGCATGTAACAAAGACTTAAGGCACTGAGTTTGATCAGGAATCTGAGTGTGGAGTTCTTTCCTCACCTTAGTTAAAACCTTGGTTATTCTTCATGAATTTTTTTAAATTATTTTTACTTTGGGTAGAAATACCGATCAGGCTGTCTTTCTGGAACTTAAATCACCTGGAATAATTCAAGAACCAGTAGCTGATTACTTTGGATGGTAGGATTTTGAAGAAATATGTTACCTATTGTTTTATAAATCAAGAATAACTCCTTCCCCTGTATTTTCATATAATTTGTTCAGATCTTTTTACCAGGTAGGGATGTTGAATTTCATCGAATGCCTTTTCTGTGTCTTTTGAGATGATCGTATGATATTTGTCCTTTATTTTACTAATGTGTTTATTACTTTTGTAGATTTGCCTATCTTGAACCATCCTGGCATCCCAGGGATCAAACCACTTGATCATGGTAAATAATCTTTTTTAACATGTTGAATTCAACTGCCTGTATTCTGTTGCAGAAGTTAGTACCTATTTTCATGAAGAATATTACCCTGTAGTAGTTTGTGAGTGTGTGTGTGTGTGTGTGTGTGTGTGTGTGTGTGTATCTGTGTCTGCTTTTGGTATCCTTATGGAATAAATTTGGAAGAATTATTTCCTCTGCATTTTTTTTTAATAAGTTAAGGTGAAATGGTATTTTTTTCATTTAAATGTTTAGTAGAATTCCACAGTGAAACCATCAGGTCCTGGCCTTTCTTTGACAGGATACTACTAATAATTGATTCCATTTGTTTATTTATTGTTCTGTTCAGTTTTTACATTTCTTCATAATCCAATCCAACACAGGTTGTATGTGTATAGAAATTTATCTGTTTCTTTTAGGCTTTTCAACTGCTGCTATATTTTTTATGTGATATGTCAGATTGAGCAATGAGATGCCAGTGCCATTTAAATGTGGATTTTTTAAACAACCAGGAAAGATGTTCTTACTTCATGAGATCTTGCAGGTGACACTTGTGTGCTCTGAGACTAGGAGACCAGACCCAGTGACAGGAGGGATTTTTACTAGAGTCATTGGCTAGTTATACATCTCCAAAAGGCAACAATAAATGTACCACCATATCCAATGTTAGCCTAGTTATTTTATTACACTTTCTATGATTGGTTTTGAAAATCCTTTTGTTTCCTTTATAAATAATTAAGAGAAGACTCGTAAAGTGGAACAGTCAGCGAGATTCTCACATATCAAGCAGCTCTCAATAAATATTAAATAATTTTTGAGTACTATAGCCCATTGCTACCTGTTTAATAGGATATTCTTAGAAAATACACTAATTGCCCTTTTATCTGGTTGTCTCTTATTTTTCAGTTCTCAAATAACATTCTCTGATGTGAGAGTCCCTCGCTCTTATTCTTTATTAGACATTTTTTCTTATTTCCTTTGCACTATTAATTATGTTACTAAATATTAAATGTCCCATAACACCCCACAACCCCACCACTACGCACACTCACTCACTTTATGTGACGTCGGCTTAGCAGGATGAGAACCATCTTCGTTTTTCTTTTCAATCTCCTCAGCCATTGTTTCCTAAAAACATATTAGATGTTCCAAATGTATTTATTAAATGAATTAAATACTCATAATATTCTATTTTTTAAGAGAGAGTTAGTTTTTAGTTCTTCATCAGGTTTTTGTCTTCCTCCACATATTTGCACATGTGTTGCTGGGGATCTAATCCGGGTCTTCACATATGCCAGGGAAGCACTTTACCACTGAGCTGCCTCTCTAGACCATAATATTCTATTTTAACACTGATTAGAATTGCTATGGAAAGCTGTCAGGACTCTACCGCTATCTGAGGGCTCTACAAATAATTACAGCAAAAAGTTTGGGTGGGGACTTTTGGCCATTATAACTACACTAGTGAATATACATCCCTCATTCAAGTAATCAACAAAGCATTAAATCACATCTAAATCTAATAATGCCTTTTAGTTGTTGGATATATTATATGAGTGTTTGTAGAGGCTTATTAAGTTATCACTGTTGCTATTAGTAACACATGATCAAATTAAAGTGTTCTCATTAAAATGCACATAAAAAGTTATTCTGTATTTAGTTTCATGAATGTGAAAACAGATATGATATTCCAAAGTAAAAAAAATCAGCATAATTTTGGGAATAAAATCTTATTCTTTTTTCAGGGTGATAGTGAACAATTCTTTTTTTGTTTTTGTTTTGTTTTGTTTTTTTAAAGAAAGAAGGGCAGTAAGAGAGAGACAGAGAGAGAATTAATTTTTTTTATTGAGTTTTTCACCTGGCTTTTGTTGCTCTGACACTTAGTTGTGTACTGGGGTTCGAACTCGTGTACTTGCGTATGCCAGGTAAGCACTGTAACCACCTACGCACCGTTCCAGCCCCTGAACAGTTCTTCAAATGTGAGTTCCATTGCTGTCATTCATAACAGTCATTTGCGTCTGAGTTTCACAATATCTCCAGCTCATACAGGACAAGTTTCTTCTAACCAAAAAGAAAAAAGTGCTCATTGAATGCTGAAGGGCAATCAAGACAGTTAATTTCCTTTCTAGCTTATACATATCACATTATTCAGGTGATGGCTCCCCCATTGCTTGAGTGAATATTTTAAAAGTTTTATATTTAAACAGAGGTAAAAAGTAAACGGCTGTCAAGAAACTAGGATGGTCTCTTTCTTCCTCTTTTTTAAAAATCATTACTAGAAAATACTTAGAAGAGCAGAAGCAGTAAAGACCAATTTTTCAATGCACAGTGTGGTAATTCAGTGAGCAACGAAATTGAAATCTGACACTGTTGACTTTTGAGATTACTGATCGTCAGCTAGAGGGGAAAAAAACAATATGTAACATGTTTCCCTGCCTGACTTATGTTTCTTGTTCCTGTAAAATGTCAAATTGAAGGTGACAAGGAGCAAGCTTCCTACTTCAAAATATAACAAGAAAAGACTTCGCCATGTGGCCTACAAAGACTTGCAGAGCATCATTTTTACTGACAGGAATAGTGATTTGTTTTTGTCGTGGAAGCAAATCCAAACAAAACTATTGAATTTTTATTACATTCATTTTCAAAAAGTCAAGCTTACTGTTAATATCTTTTGGGGATATAGTTGTTATTCTGTATTAGCATATATATGAAATATTTGCCTAGATATGGGAACCAGTATACCAAATTTATAGACTGTAAAGTACCAGTAGTTCAACTGCTTTCCAGAAGAATTTTCCCAAGAAATTTTGGAATGTGTTCCTCTGAATACACTTACTAATTGACACATTCATCTCAGGGGGATAAAACAGAGCCACTTTCTATATGTTAAGCTTTTTATATAGAAAACTACAATGCAGCAAGGGAACACCTGTGCTTCAGAAGCTTACCACTTCCCACAATGAGAGTAAATTCTTCAATCACGCACATGGAAGCACTGAGCAAAGACAGCACCAAACTTCCCTGGTGTGCACAGAGCACCTTACTACAGGGAGAGGCCAGGACGACAGAGTGAGCCTGTGCTTTGCTGGGCAGCAGGTAATCAACAGCTTCCCAGAATCACGAGCCTGCTGTTCAGGAATGCACAGCCACTGAATCTAATTGATTGACCCACTGTACTTTGATAACATAATTGGCTATGATATGAACTAATAGAGAATGAGAAAATCTTTGTCAGATGAAGGGGATTCCTTATTAGTTTTAGTTTTGAAAAATGCATGCTTATCTATTTATAAAAAGAGCACCATCTAGTTGTTTTTTTTTTTTTTTAAAGAGAAGGACAGTGAGAGAGAGAGAGAAAGAGAGAGACAGAGAGAATCAAATTTTTTATTGAGATTTTTCACATGGCTTTCGTTGCTCTGACACTTAATTGTGTATATGGGTGCTGGGGTTTGAACCCTGGTCTTTGCGCATGCCGGGCAAGCGCCATAACCACCAAGCCACCACTCCAGCCCCAACACCATCTAGTTTTGAAAAATCTCTTAAGTTAATCTGAATTATATTTGTTCAATTTTTTATATTGTAACTTGTTTTATTGAGTTGGAAAGCATATGTTTCTCTTTGAAATAAATTAGTAAGTAATTCATTCCTAAGAAATGAATTGTACTAATAAAATAGAAGGAATCTATTCTTCATCAAGCTTATAGGAGAGGGAAGGCAAGCAAACATGCATGATTTCCTACTCTATTTTTAGACAGAGAAGCAAGAGAGGTATCTTTAACTCAAAGACCTGCACTTACAAAGTCATATTAGCTTTTCTTCTCTGTTGGTCAACATGTTTATTACCAGTTCCAATGGACTTTCAACAATTCAGGCTAATCAACTCCTGTGGACAAAATCCTTCTTTTCCAGAAATCCACGTTCTTAGCACTCCATCCTCATTATCAAAACTGTTAAGAATTATGAAGGGTATGGGATTTTACCCTGATAGAAAGATAAAACATGAGACTGTTGGAGCTTCATGAAAGCAGAAGACAAGAGACTCCTGAGTCAGAGACAGAGACTATTGCTCACAGCAACAGCCCTATCCATGTGTCCCATCATAGAGCTCCAAATCCCATTGGGTGGTGCAAAGAGGGCCAGGTGACATCTCACAAACACACAGTGGGTTGCTATGGAAAAGTACCTTTGAATCTTTTATAATGGGAATTATTCTTGACTGTTCTCTGCACTGAAGGGAGACAATATTTTTCTTCTACTGATGGGTAAGCAAGCCTACCCTTTGCTCCAGAAGGTGGCACTATCTCTATCTTTCAAAATTGACTGATATCTTATTAATTCAGTACAGAACTGGGTAATGTCCTTTCCTCTTTAATATTATCATATATTTTTCTATTTTTCATTAATGATAAATTGTTGTACCTAGAACTTCCTGTGGATGTCGACACTTAGTTGGCTGTAATCTTTATTTACTGCTGGCCCTCTTTTCAGGACAAAAATTGTTGAGAACTCTATTTTTAAATCATTTGCCTAAATGTGGTGGTAATTATTAGCAAATACAATTAGATATAAAAATACATAAGATTTTTTTGAGAAAGTTTGAAAAAGTTGGCAGTAATTAAAAGAGGAAAATAATACAAAAATATGCATAAAGTAGACTGAGCAAATATGGGATTATTATTGATCTATGTGCATCTGTTAGAAAAATAAGAAGGGCAAGAAAGGGGTGGCATACAGTGGGGAGAGAAAATCTGATAGACACCTTGGGGCCAGATGTTCAGCATTATCACAGATTCCTATAGCACTGGGGTTGCTAACAATATAAGTGAATAATGCCATGCATTGCATAATATTGTTACTAAAACTTTTTCAGCAAAATAGATTTGACTGGGGGCACATCAGCCTACATGAAAACAATCTTGTTAGACACCATTTTCTCTCAATGCCCTTGTGTTGGTACAGATCCCAAGGATTTTTATTTTTCTGTGCTTTTTTCCCAGTGTGCAACCTTTCTTGCATATTCTTAGCTCTGTCCTATATTTTAAAACTTAAAAACTTCAGTTGTTTGTTGCTATTCAGACCCATTTGATTCCTGTGCGTTTCTCAACCTCAAACATGTATAGCAAAATTTTATCCTAGAACTCAAATTTGCCTGTAGTTTTTTCTCATGTAGTCATATCTGCTGTTATAGTTTGGATGATGAACATTCCACAAAGGCCCATGAATGGAGGGCATGATAACCAGGGTCACACTGTAGAGAGGTGCTGCAAACTTTAGGAGGTGGAAATATTAGGAGAAAGTGAATTGTACGACCTAAGCCACTTCCTCTCCCTTTTGCTTCCTGTACACGAGGTAAGCGTTTTTTCCTATCACGTGCTCCCTGCCTTTGGTAGCCAGCATATCCGTTATTGTCCCAAAGTAATGGGTCTGCCAGGCTTTGCCCTGGAACTTCCAAAACTCTGAGCCAGAATAAACCTTTTATCTTTGTGACTTAATTATTTTAGGTGTAGTGGCAGAAAGCCGACTAGCACATCAGCCTGGTGACAGATTGCACGGTTAATGCATTTGTCACAATGTTTCTACCAAAGCCATATATACTCCTCCAAACAGGAATTTGGAGCAAAAACTTTTTCCTAATATATTGATTATAAATATACTTTCAGTTTTGAATTTTTCTTTTAAGAAAGAGAAAGGGAAACAGGGAGAGAAAAAACAAGAAAGAAACAAATTTATTTATTTTTTCATCTGACTACTGTTGCTCTGACACTTATTTGTGTAAATGGTGCTGGGATTTGAACTTAGGTCCTTGTGCATGCCAGGCAAGCACTTCAACCACTGAGCCAACAATCTAGTCCCACTTTTCAACTTTTGCATAACTTTGAAGGCAATCATATCATTCAGTTCACATTTCAATAAAAAATTAAATAGAAAAATTTGTTAAGAATATTTCAACAAGAAAGTTCAATACAAAAAATAGAATGAGAAAAATACTCCCTCATCTGTTCCACAGATTTATAGCAGGGTAAAAATCATTAATACTCAAAGTAGAACTTGGAAAATGTGTTTGTCCTGTGATTATTTTCGAATGATAGAATTTAGCTACAGAAGGAAACCAGAAGCCAGGTGTACTTCTACATTAGGAGAAATGTTTTACCATAGTTTCAGAACAGTTTACAGGGAAAAGCTGAATAATAAGAAAATGACATGTAAAGAGTGCCTAATTTATTCATGCACTTCAACTGTCTTAGAAATTCAGTACCATTCACCCAAAAGAAAGAAAAAATGTACCTTTGCTTTGGATTTGTGGACAAAGAGAAAGTGGCAGCATTGCTCTTAGTACTTTCTTCCACTTTCTTCTCCTTTCTGCAGTCCAGGGTGGAATAAGGTGACACTGCGGGCAGATCTTCTCCGAAAGATCCTGGATGTTTGGGAGTATACTGTTTGTTTATTTTTTTAAAAATTTATTTGTCTAATTACAATGAAGAAGCTAGGTTGACTTGAAAAAAATACTGACTTTTCAAGTAATTTACAATTAACTGTCCACTTTGTTGACTCAAGGTCAACCTCTGTGTTATGCTGGGAGGGTGACTATGGAGGGTAAAAGTTGTAGATCATAAAATCAAAGAAAGCCTCAGATCACCTCTCATTGAAAACAAAGTAGAGAAAAAGGAAAAGTTGGGTTGAAAAGTGCCTAATTTTTGTCCTGGTTTTGGGGAAATACCCGAGCAAAGGTTGTTAGATGGGAGAGTCCCTCATCAGACAGTGGTGGGATCATGGCACTATTCCCACCATGCTCAGCCATTGGCTGTTAAGAACTATGACTTCAGCTATTAGTTGTCAGTCATCTATAAATCATGGCAATGTCTCCTGAAGGAATACGAGGGGAAGAACTCCATATCTACCACTACCCACATTGAGAGATTTATCTACCTGCCCAGTTTACTGCATTAGAACTAAGCCTCCATTGTGTTACCTCCTGGCCTCCTCTGCTTCCTAGTTTCTAGGGATATTCTTTTCTGTGTCCACCTACAGTGACTCAATATGAAGCTCAGTTCTTAATCCATTTCAATAACATCTACAAAAGTCAAACACAGCAACAATTTTGGAGATTTATAGATTTTTTAGAGAACAATTTTATTTTTCTGGAAGAATGTTCACATCACTTAGTGATGTCTGTGGGGCACACTCCCCGGCTGCCATAACCATCATCTACATTCCCGCTTTCAATCACGTCCCTCCAGGTAGGGACTTCATATCCTCCCACCTCACATATCTATATAACTCTCTCATTGCACAAACCACGTAAGAACTTGGAAGTTCATATTTTCCCAAAGCCATTACTAAGTTATGCTTCCAGCAAACAAACTTTGTTGTGTATGAGGACTTCTCTGCTAATATTATATACTATCATTCTGGAACAGAGACTTGTGACTAAAGAATGCTAATCACATCAGTAGTTTTCACTTTGTGCAATTTGTTCCATAGCATGGCTAATTCAAAATTTTATTCTGGGTTTAGACAGTTTCAGAGTCCCAGATGCACATGAAAGCAGAGATAAGTGCACTTTTTGGCTGTTCATTTCAGATGCTGAAATAATTATTTTACTAATTAAATTTTTATTTCCAACCAGAAGACCTGTTATTTTATTTCAAATAGCACACCACCTACTCCCTGATGTGGAATATCTGCTCCTGCTGTTGATGCCCCAAACAAATAACATGAAAAAATTAATAACAACAAAATTCTGTGGTGTGTCATGGAGGAGCACAGTGGTTTCCTCCAGTCACTGGAGATTTGTAAAAACCAAGTGCCCTTGATGGTTCTGTTGCTTGGCAACCGTCTGATATTGAAATACAGTGTGCGTGGTGTATACACGTTTCAGCTGTCTTTGATACAGAAAATCTCTTTACTAGATGAGGCTTTAGAAATCCATCATTTTGCCACCCAGGTGAATTATGAATGAAAATTGTGAAGAAAAATAAAGTGTTTCATCTTTTCCTGTTGCTCTCCTTTGGAGACTGAAGGCTTTTAGGCTCCTTATCCTGGAAACTCAAACCAAGAAGTTAGGGTCAGGCAGTGGGAATAGTGTTTCCACTCTCTGTGGGAATCTTACCGTTGGCGTGACTTCTCACATTGCTGAACAGCAGTGGTTGGTAGGATGAGAATGTACCATCAGAGAAAGTGACAATGATGTGCTCTTAGGCTGCCTACTGAGTCCTGCAACCAAGCATGCCCATTTACTTTTTAAAGGTAGGATTTGGGCAGCAGTGCACAATGGGAGCGCTGGTTTCTGCAGACCAGAAAGAAAAAGAAGCCTCTTCCATTGTACTCTTCTTACTCCTTCAAAGAGAATTCAGAAGGGAAGATGGAATATCTTGGAACAATGCATTTAATATATTTTTCCCCAAAGAGAATTGGGGTGTGGGGGAAGAGAAGGAATCAACTTTTATTTAGTTTTTCATCTGCTTTTCATTGCTCCAACACTTAGATGTCTATGCAGTGCTGTTTTTCAAACCAGGGTCCTTACACATGGCAGGTAAGCACTGCAACCATTGAACCACCACTCCAGTCCTGCATTTAACGTCTTTTTTTATCTTTTTTTTTTTCAAAAGAGAGGGGACAGTAAGAGAGAGAGAGAGGGAAAGTTTTTTTTTTAATTAAAGAGAGAGGTACAGTGAGAGAAAGAGAGAGAGAGATATTCAATTTTATTTGTTTTTCATTTGGCTTTCCTTGCTCAAACATTTGCTGTGTACCTGATGCTGGGATTTGAACCTGCATCTCTGAGCATGTGAGGCAAGTGCTGTAACCGCTGAGCTACCACTCCAGCCCCCTGCATTTAACATCTTTAAGCAATCCAAGCTTCCAGGAAAGTTTAGAAAACTAACAGTATGCTTTAACATGGTTCCCATGCACACTCCATCCCTACAGATTTCAGTGTTAATGTTGGCAACTAACTCTTGTTGTCTTTTCTCATAACAACAGTTTTTCCTCCGTTGGTGTCATAGTTAACAGTTTGTATGAGAAAATTCCCATTAGTTTAAAAAGAAATCTAAACAATAGATGTGGCCTCAAAACTGAGGCTTAAAGCTTAAATATAGACTTGTTCATTTACTATAGTTGGATGCACTTAAACTTGAATTAAAAAGTAACTTTCTAAGAATTATTGTCACTAGCAGATCTTGGGTGTCATATCACTTTCTGCTCTGTTAGTGAGTGATCTGGTGTCGCCATGGCCGAGCAGTGTTTAAATACTTAGCAGGTTTTGGGGATGTCTTCATGCTCCTCTAAAATAATCTTCCAAGATCTATTTCCCTATCACCCATGGAAGGAGTGCAAAAATGTCTATACCTAGAGGATGGCTTTTCTCCTGGACACACAGATATATTTATGGGCATCTGACTCCAGAGAGTGGAATTTACAAATATCTACTTCACAGACTGTGCTCTAATTTATCAGGTAAAACAAAATTACAGAACATCGTCCTCTGATGTAATAAAATCACATATTCCACAATATGCATTATTTACTAAGTGCAAGCCAAGCATCTTGGAATCACAGCACCAACACTCATTTTTGTTTTTTGCTTTTTTCATTGTTTTTATTAAGGATTTGAGTTGTTGTGCAAACATAAATTTATATAAAGTAACAATATGATATGCATTTGACTCTAATCCAGAGTCACCCCAATGCCCACACCCCAGTCTCTTGATCCTTCTACATTTCCTCCCCCAATAATAGTTGGGAATGTCTCCCTCTCTGCTGTATGAATGTGTGTGTGTGTGTGTGTGTGTGTGTGTGTGAATTTTCTGGAATTTAATAATTGCATAAGAATTATTTGACTTCTCAGGGGGAGGGAAGTCTATGTTACATTGCTGATTGTCTCCCTAGATTCCTCTTTATCTTCTCTCCATCTGCCAGGCCCATTCCATCTCCCTCCCCTACAAATCTATAATTCCCCTAGATTAAGTGTTGCTATGACTTTGGTAGTTCTGGTACAAGAGCTTGACTTCATTTCACCTAAGCCTGGGTTTTGTTCTAGCCTCCACAAACGAGGGAAAATATATGACTGTTTACTCTCTGAGTTTGGCTAATTTTGCTCAGAATGACTTCTTCCTTTGCCATCCATTTGCCTTCAAAGGCTGCACGATCACTGTTTCTAATAGCTAAGCTCCATTGTATGTATATACTAGAGATTTTAAATCCATTTATCCAATGAGGGGCATCTGGGTTGATTCCATAATTTAGCTCTCGTAAATTGAGCTGCCATGAACATTGATTTTGCTGTGTCACTTTAATGTGATGATTCTAGTTTTTCTGGGAAAAATACCCATAGCTGGGTGGATCCATTCCTAATTTTTTGAGTATTCTCCACACTGCTTTCCAGAATGGCTGTACCAGTCTGCCATTCCACCAATAAGGTGCTAGTATTCCTATCTGCCCACAATCCCTCCAACATTTATTACTATTTGTATTCTTCACCTTTGCTAATCTAACTGGAGTGAAGTGAAATTTGATGCAGTTTTGATTTGAATTTCTCTGATTACTAGTGAATTAGAGCACTTTCTCATGTATTCATTAGCTTACTCAGTTTCCTCTGCTGAGAAATTTCTGTTTAGCTCTCTGGCCATTTATTGATTGTATTGTTTTTGTTTTAGTATTAAGTTTCTTAGTTCTTTGTAAATTTTGGATATTAGTGCCCTGTCACAGAAATCACAGAGCAGGATTATCTCCCATTCTTGGGTTCTCTCTTGACAGTGTTGATCAATTTCTTGGCTGAACAAAAGTTTTTTAGTTTAATGGCATCCGCTCATTAATTCTTGACTTTCATTATTTTGCTTTGGGAGTCTTGTTGAGAATATCATTACTAATTCCTATATGCTGGAGTGTTGCTCCTAATTTTTCTTCTAGCAATTGTAATGTACCTGATTTAATCCCTAGTTACTTGATCAATTTTGATTTGATTGTGGCACAAGGTAAGAGGTATGGATTTCACCTTCCTGCAAATGGCTGTCCAATCTGTCCAGCACCATTTATTGAATAGGTTGTCTTTTCTCCGTGTTATATTTTGACTGCCTTTGTGAAAGATCAGATTGTTTAAATGTTTGTGGGTTTGTCTTTGAGTCTTCTATTCTATTCCATTTGTCTTCATTTCTGCTATTTTTGTTACTACCACTTTATAGTATAATTTTAGATCTGG
The DNA here is from genome assembly GCA_004027875.1 of Aplodontia rufa. NCBI lineage: Eukaryota > Metazoa > Chordata > Mammalia > Rodentia > Aplodontiidae > Aplodontia > Aplodontia rufa. Next base: position 66,499 of record PVKS010002736.1, on the reverse strand, counting down.
TTTTGCAAAACCACATGTTTTGTTGTTCTTGGTTAGTAATGTTTTTGCTATTCTAGATTTCTTTTTGTTCCAAATGAATTTGAGAATTTCTTTTTCTGTATCTGTAAAGAATGACATTGGTATCTAGATGGAGAGTGCATTGGATCTGTATAGTTCTTTTACCCTAAAGGCTATTTTAACTATATTAATTCTGCCTAACTATGAGGTTGGAACATCTTTCATCTTCTCAGGTCTTCTCCAATTTCTTTCTTCAATATTTAATAATTTTCACTGTAGAAGTCTTTTACTTCCCTTATTAGATTATTTCTAAAGTATTTTATTCTTCTTCAGGATATTGAGAATGGGATCAATTTCCTGATTTCTTCTTCTGCCTATTATTGATAGTGAATACTAAAGCTATTGATTTATGGGTGTTGATCTTGCAGCCTGTCACTTTGATAAATCTGTTGATAAGCTCAAGCAGTTTTCTTATGGAGTTTTTTTTTTTGTGTGTGTGTGTGTGTGTGTGTCATTCAGATATAGGATCATGTCATGAGCAAAAAAGGATAGTTTGACTTCATCTCTTCCTATTCTTATCCCTTTGATTTCCTTCTCTTGCCTGGTTGCTCTGGCTAGGTTCTTGAGAAGTGTATTGAATAAAAGTGATGATAGCAGGCAGCCTTGCCTTGTTCCTTTGTTCCTTACTGGAAATTCTTTCAGCTTTTCTCCATTTAGTATTATACTAGCTGAGGGTTTGGTATGTATGCCCTTTACATAGTTATAAGTTCCTTTGATACCTATCTCTTTATAATTTTGAGCATAAATGGGTAATGGATTTTTTCAAAGGCCTTTTCTTGCATCTATTCAGATGATCATATGATTTTTTTCTTTTAAAGAAAGAATCACAGTGAGAGAGAGAGAGAGAGAGAGAAAGAGAGAATCAATTTTATTTAGATTTTCTTGTGGCTTTTGTTGCTCTGAGACTCTATTGTGTACGTGGTGCTGGGGTTTGAACTTCCATACTTGCACATGCCAGGCAAGTACCACAACTGCTGAGCCACGGCTCAAGCCTTGGATCACATGACTATTATCCTTAATTCTGTTTAAGTGATGAATCACATTTGTTGATTTGCATATGTTGAACCAGAGTTGTATTCTTGGAATGAAATCCACATGATCATGATGAACTATCTTCTTGATGTGTTTTTGACTAGGCTTTGCTAGAACTTTATTAAGGATTTTTGTGTTGATGTTTATCTGTGATATTGGTTTGTAATTTTTTTGATGTGTCTGTCAATTTTATTTAGTTTTTTGAAGAACCAGCTATTTGTTTCATTAGTTCTTGTTATTGCTTTTTTTCTTAATTTTGTGGATTTCAGCTTTGATCTTGATTATTTCCTGCCTTCTGTTGGGTTGTTTCTGGTTAGTTTGTTCTTTTTGTATGGGGTTGAGGTGGAGCATAAGCTTATTTATTTGTGATCTTTCCTGATTTTCAATGTAGGCACACCATATGACAAATTTGCCCATTAAATATGCTTTCATGGTGTTGTAGAGGTTTTCTATGTGTTGTCTTTATTCTCGTTTGCTTACAGGAATTTCTTAATTTCTGTTCTCATGTCTTAGATCCATTCCTCATTTAGTAGGGTGTTATTCAATCTCCATGTATATGTGTATTTTCTGTTATAATTTTGCTGCTAATTGCTAGTGTCAAGGTGATGTGGCCTGATAGAATACATGGCATAATTTCTATTTTTTCATATTTGCTGAGATTTCCTGTGTGAAGTAGAATATCAACTATTTTGGAGAAAGAAGCGTGCACTGCTGAGAAGAAGGTAAATTCTATAGATGATGGTTAAATCCATTTGATTTATGGAGTTGTTTAGGCTGAAGATCTCTTTATTTTTATTTATTTACTCATTTTACTTTGACAATCTTTCTAATGTTGATAGTGGAGCATTAAAGTTGCCCAGTAGTATTGTGTTGAAGTCCACATGTGGTTTTATGTCATAGAGTAATTTACCCAAGAAGTTGGGAGCATTGGTGTTTGGAGAGTATATATTTACTATGGTTATGTCTTCCTGTTGTTTTATTCCATTTACTAGGACATAGTGGCCTTCTTTATCTCTTATGTTTAGTTTATGTTGCTTTCACTTTGTTACTGAAAGTGCAGACCCACAGTGGAATTATACATGAGCTAGAGCTGGAAGTGAGAAAGGAAGATATTTTGAACACCACCATTGGAATAAAATAGTCAGAACTCAGAATCTGAAAAATTATCTTGCATAAGTGATCTGATTACTTCAACCAGTAAACAACAAGAAAAATAAAAGGAGAGGAAATCTTAAGTCCCAAGTTCTTAAAAATATTTTTTAGAAAAGTAATCTAATTTTTTAGAAAAGTAATCTAACTCAATATGTGAATTTTATTTGAATTTCAGTATAAAAGTGTGTATATAAATATTCATAATACATATGTAGATACCTACATGTATGTCTATATATGCATACAAACTTGCAGAGGATACATTTACATATTCATAAGCATAGTAGTGTTAGGCGTATATAACTATGTATAAAATGCTATATGAATACACTTCTACATATACATAAAAATCAAGGAAATTTGAAATTTAAACACCAACATGATGAATTATTGTATAAGCCAATGTCATAATAATATATTTTTAAAGTATATTATTTACTTTATTTAAAGGGAAAAATTATATGACGGCTGGGATTTTACTAATACCACTTTTGTTAAAGGAAGTTGGTGACATTATGTATTTAATTTGCATGTTCACAGGGTAGTGACTGTTGACACAAAGTGATGGGAACAGAAAATTACTATAGAAAGTTTTAATAATTGCATGTACTTGAAAACATCCATAGTATTTTTGAATCCAAAAAGCAAAATATGCTTATTTCTTTATTTTTGCACTAGTAATGTCAGGTACTGAATCTTTTGGGTTTTATCTCTAGGTCCAATTATCAGGATGGCGGTTTTGTTGCTTGTTGTAGCAACTCTGAAGTTGGCATGGCACTGGGTCTCTTCACCTGCAAAGTGAAGATGGATTAAGAAACCCCAGTCAAAGCCCATGTTTATCACACATCGGAGTAAGCAGCGAGATTAGCTGCACAGAATGTAGTGTGGTATGCTCTTACATCAATGGGACTTTACTTTTTATATAACCAAGCTTTCTTTTTGGATACCTCATTTACCTAGAATCAATCTTAAAATTGCCCCTCCCCCCTTATTTTCGAATGTAAAAGAATGAGCTTCTGAAGATGAACAGCATTATTGTGCTTTGTTTCTGTTTGATGGCAGCACAAGATGCTTCCTAGAGGAGAATCTGTTTGGTATGGCCGTATGGATGGTGTAGATCATGCTAAGGACTGAGGTTGTACTTGTTGAACTTTCTGTGAAATATTTGCAATGATGTTGACATAGATCAAAAGCAGAAAATATGTAAAGTGACTCAGTAAAACAGGCTTCTAGAACTAACAAAATGTGGCTAGTCTACATTTTGGCCTTGCATATTACATAATACACTTTTAATATCAGGGGAAAGATTTCATGATAATTTATTAATGGACTCTAAGAGATACTGCACACTTGTTCTAAATCTACACTGAATGGAGAATAGAAGAGAGACTGACGAGGCAACATAGGACCATCAGGGGCAAGGATGGCTAACCTGACTTTGCTACATATATTTATAGAGGCTCTTATATGTCTGATTTATTGTTTTTTCTCAGCAAAACTCAGTGGATAAGGCGTATAGAACAGATGTGTTCATCAAGGAAGATACATGTGGACGTAGGGGTGTGAGATTTGAAGCAGGCCATGGTGGATTTATCTTTGGGAACAAGGAGTGGGAAGATGAGAGGACTGGCTCATTAGGGAAGCTGGTGGAGCCCTGGAGTGGAAGCAGCAGCTGAGGACTGTGAAGCATTTAGAAGGCAAGCTGCTTGTTGTTCTAGGTTTTCTATCACATGCCAGCAAGAGAATGCCAGTTCTTCCTCTGCATAGGAGACACGTTGCTAATCACCTTTTTGGTTCAAAGATTAGTCCAAATCAGTTCTATTGAAAATAATATGCATGCTCTAATCATGATTTCTGTTTAATAATAACTTTGCAAATACTACCATTAAAGAGATCATTAAAAGTAGCTTAAAAAGGTTAAAGAATCAGTTATGATATTAAACTAAAAAATAATGTATTATTGCTCTTTATATATTACAGGCATTTTATACTGACAATAAAATATAATAGACAATTCTTAAATTTGACCTTAAAAATACATTCATTACTTAAAATTTTTTGTTTTATTGACATTTTAACTTATCCTTTAGACCATAGACAGTTTCATGAACTCAGAGTTAAAGACTTACTGTTTAGTCAGAGTGTTCCAATTCCAGTGTCACTTCAGTTTTTACCACTAGTCATGGGAAAACAGATCTTGCTGTGTCTCAAAGGAATTTTTCTGACATTAAAAGAAGCTGACACACTTTTATCCTTTTCCATCATTTTTCTGAGACAGCTGTTTCAAAAAGTATCGACTGAGTTTATGTGAAATATTTGGCCTTCTAGCTCCAGAAAGCACCAGGAGGAACTTTCTTTTTCAGTGTGCTTACTGTGAAAGTATGAACTGGTGCAAATACTCCAAGGAAAAGAACAATATCCTAGGAATCAGAGCCAATATTTTCAGCCTAGCTCTATTTCTTGAGAGAAAATGACAAGCCAGAGACTAACACGACTTTCAATAAGTGGACAGTATCTTACCGTATGTACTTTGAACATGTATCAACAAAAAGCCAAAGAAATATCCTTCCCTGTGTGGCTAGATTCTGTGGGGTCTGACTTTGGGCCCAAGCTTTGGATTTTGGATTCTGGATGGGGCTCTATTGCCAAGAAGTCTGCTTTCCCATTCCCTTGCCAACCAAAAGAGCTAGTTTTCCAAGGCTCCCTAATGTACAAATTAAACATGCACTTACACAAAGAATGAGATTAAAAATTCTATAACAGAAACTGGAGAAAATTGCCCACTTCACTTAAGAGCTCTTTGAATATTAATACCACACAGAGAACAGTGTAGCCTGTTAAAACCAGATTTGTATAATTTCAACCACATTGTCACAAATACAGTTCTCTTATCATCTCAGAAGCCAAGTGCAAAGCAAATTGGGAGACTTCAATCCAAGAATTCCAGATTAAACCAGTTACCAGGTTTGAGGAATATACCTTCCTAAACTCTTTTCTTACTTGAAGTGCAAAGTAAACCTAAAAAGTTTACTCCAAATTCGCTCAAATAAAGCAGCCAGTCTTTTAATAACTGCAAAAATGCAAGGGAAATGTATCTCCATTTTCAAAGAAATTAGTGATCCCACAGTTCTCCCATTTACTGGATTTTTGTGGTATTGTCAGTTAAATGTGGGTAATTACAGTCTATGGCTGAGTCAACCCACAGAGATTTTATTTAGCCTTTATATTTCAAAATCATTGAATAAGAATGTCAAAAACATCTGTTTTATGTCTATCATTTATCAGGGGCATAAATGAATAATGGACTAATTGATTCCTAAGAATTTGCTTTTTCTGTTATTCTGGTACTCAAGATTCTGAGTGTAGTTCTTTCAGAGATGGATCTCCTACTGACAGCTACTTAAAGCATTATACTCTAATTTATATACTGTCAAAAGATTAAGAGTTACTACATCTGTAATAACTGCAATGAAATTGTTGTGTCTTGTGGCAAATACTATTTTGTCAGAAATTTTCTACAAATTTTGAAGAGAGATGTTATTTGACTTTCAGGGTATCCTTTAAGATGACCTTTTGCTTTATTACAAAAAATATCTTTGAATACACAAAGACACATATACATCAAAAACAAAATGAGTAGAATCAAAATTTTGCAAATGGTGTTATTTAGAAAAGATAGATCCAATTATTTTAGTCATATTTCTCTTGCTGTTAAAATCTGAGACAGTCCAGGTGAAACAATACTTCAGACAATATGAGAGATCCCAATTAATAGTTATTAAGATCTTAATTTCATTCCATTCAAATGAGGGGGTGAATTTAAACTGAAGGTGCATGCAATCATTTGCAGAGGTGGGGAGCAGTATCTTTAAAGAATTTTCCCTTTCAATGTCACTGACCTATGGAATTATAATTCCTGAAAAATATAGAGAGTTGTTTTTTACCCCCATTGAGCATAAATAGCATACATCTTCTCTTCTGCCTCCCAAGTACTGCTGAAATCTTGTTAGATACCTCTTGTCAGTTGCTTAAAACAGAGTGTTTCCCACAGCAATTTGATGATTAATTTTTATCAAGCTTTGAGAACACAGTATGCAGTTTTCTGTACTTGTATTTTATATAAATAATTTATGTTTTTTTAAAAAATATTTTAATCATAGCTGTCATATATAAGCTATTTATTTAACATTTCTCCAATTTACATTCCTAAAATTATTTGTAGCCTGCAATTTCAGGGTTGGAAGCCACTGTGTTAGCTGTTCAATTTCCTCTGTTGTTGGGCACTGGATTGTCCCCTGGGAGCTGATCAGGAGGAGGATGAGTGCCGACGGCTGGAAACTGGGCCCCTCTTCGTCCAGGGACCCCTTCCCTCCCAGCCAGGGAAACACACGCAGCTGATGGCAGCCCAGAATCCGTTTATTATTAAGGCACACAGGTTTTTATATAGGGAGAAGGAGAGACAGTCCAGGAGTCAATAATCCTCCTAAGGGAGTTGCCTGGGGTTATGCAGACAAACAACTAGGTAACAGCACATTCCAACCCACTCTAATCTTCATTTTGCATAACAATTAGGAAGCTTAACAAAGCAGGACCTAGCAACTCTTCCAGAAGGAATTTATGGAAATAGTAACAAGATTGCTCTAGGGCAGCTGTTGAAATGGGAGTGAAGGCTACACCCCAACAGTTTCTGTTTAGCTCTCTGGTCCATTTATTTACTGGATTATTTGGGTTTTTGGTATTAAGTTTCTTGAGATCTTTGTAAATTTTGGATATTAGTTCCATGTCAGAGGCATCCACAGTTCATGATTATCTATCATTCTGAAGGCTGTCTCTTGATGATGCTGACTAATTCCTTGGCTGACCCAAGTTTTTAGTTTGATGGCATCCCACTCATTGAATTCTTTTGCTTTGGCAGTCTTCTTGAGAAAGTATTTGCCTACTCTCAAATGCTGGAGTGTTGGTTCTAATTTTTCTTCTAGCAGTTTTATGGTATCTGGTTTAATTCCTAGTTCAGTCATCCATTTTTATTTGATTTTTGTGTAAGGTGAGTAATAAGGATCTAATGTCAACTTTCTGCAAGTGCTTATCTAGTTTGTCCAGAACCATTTGTTGAATAGGCTGTCTCTCCTCCATGTTATGTTTTGACCCCCCTTTGTCAAAGGTCAGATGTTTAAAAATTTGTGAGTTTTCTCAGAGTCTTCTATTCAATTCTTCATTCCTATTTGGATACCAGTACTGTACTGTTTTTGTTACTATAGCTCTATAGAATAGTTTAACATCTATTATTGAGGATTCACCTGTTTTGTCTTTATGCTTAGCAATGTTTTGACTATTCTGGGTTTCTTCTTTTTCCAAATGAATTTGAGAATTGCTTTTTCTCTATCGGTGAAGAATGTCATTGGTATCTTGATGGTGATTGCTTTGGCAGAATGGCTATTTTAAACATATTATTTCTGCATAGCCAAGAATATGGGACATCTTTCCATTTTCTCAGGTCTTCTTCAATTTCTGTCTTCAATGTTAAATAATTTTTCATTGTCTGTCTTTCACTTCCCTTATTATATTAATTCCCAAGTATTTTATTCTTTTCAAAGATGTTGTGAATGAGATCGACTTACTGATTTCTTCTTCCTTCCTATTATTATTAGTGTATCAGAAAGCTATTGGTTTATGGTGTTGATCTTGTAGACTTCCACTTTGCTAAATCTGTTTTTAATGTCAAGCAGTTTTCTGATGGAGTTTTTTGAATCTTCCACATCTTTTTGTCATCAGGGAAGAGATAATTTGCTTCCTCTCTTCCTATTCTTATCCCTTTGATTTCCTCCTCTTGCCTGAATGCTCTGGCTAGGGTCTTGAGAATGATATTGTATAAAAGTGGTGATAGCAGACAGCCTTGTTTTGCTCCCAAGTTTAGTGGATATACTTTCAGCTTTTCTCAGTTTGATACTATATTAGCTGAGGGTTTGTCATATATTGCCTTTACATAATTAAGATAAGTTCCTTTGATTCCTATCTTCTCTTGAGTTTTGAGCATAAATGAGTGTTGGATTTTATCACAGTTCTTTTCTGCATCTCTTCAGATGGTTTTTGTCCTTAATTTTGTTTAAGGGATGAATCTCATTTATTGTTTGGCATATTGTTGAATCAGCCTTGCATCCCTGGAATGAAGCTCACTTGATCATAATGAATTATTTTCTGATGTGTTTGAATGTGTTTTGCAGGAACCTTAAGGAGTTTTGCATCCTTGTTCATCATGGATATTGATCTGTAGTTTTCTTTTGTTCATGTGTCTTTGTTGGGTTTTGGTATCATAAAAAGTGTTTGGGACCTCTTTGAAGTCATTCATATGAGAACAAGCCAATTTTAAGCATTTGTTCTTTTTCTATGAAACAATCTTTGTTAATGATCATAATTTTGGTAGTTCATATAACATTTTACCACTTGTGAGCAGTTTCATCTGCAGTTCTTCCATGGAATTGTATATTACTTTGGTCTAGTGTGGTGATGACCTTGGGTGGTGGCCTATTCAGTTGTTTTTCTCAAAAGAAAATTTGTTCTCTTAATGACCAGGTTAAATTACGTGTTTTCCTTCACGCTATATTTTCAGAATATAGACTCTGAGACAATTTGTGCTTGATAATACTAAAATAAAATGGTATAAAAATACACTGGATCATTGGAAACATTTTTAATCACTAGACAGAGGAATGTATGGTGTACATCACAGATAACTATCTGCTTCTCATGTTTTCCAAAGATACAGGAGCAAGGGTTCCAGCTGTGAGTGAAGTACAGAAAATTAAGATGGGAGCTTCAGAAAAGCCACCAGGATTGAAATAAGGTGCTAGTGATATGTGAGTAGAAGTTGGTCAGAGATCATAAAGTTAATAAGGAAGAGAGAATATAGGAAAAGAAGTAAATAGCATTGGCATGATGAGTGGGAATGAAAGGTGCATAACATTATTTCTGCATGTTAACCTCAAATAATATTTGCATGTTTATCATTGATACAGGAGATCAATGTATTTGACTCATATTGCTAATAATTGAAATTGTTTCAAAATTTAACTGCCTATTATTTAATTAATTATGTATGTTTAACACATATATATTATTATGTAGGTAGATACATTTATATACCTATTTCGATTGTGAAATAAAAAAATTACAAAAGTGCAGTACCATTTACCAATTTCAAAATAATTTCAAATATTTAATTTTCATAATTGTTCTTTTATGAAGACAGATTTCAGTGTGAAGCAAGAATAACATTTCTAGCACAAAAAATAAACACCTGTCAAATGCTAAGATTGATGATTCAGGAGGCATTGGACCATTATAAAAATAATCTTCAAAAATAGGCTGTATTTTACTAGTAAGTGGTGCTTTAGAGCTGCTTCAAACAAAAAGGCGACTTGCCTCGTAACCTTCCCTGTCCTCTAGGACCCTGTGATTCACTAGTCATCTGAACACTCTCTGTGCATGCAGCCTCTGGGCTCTGCATCCATGTGAAGTGCAAGATTCACTCATTTTACTAGGTGCCAGATGGTACTCAGGGATCATTTCCTAATTAATCAGGGCCTTGCATGGCACTCACTTATTCTTGGCATTATTGACATTTTATCACTTAAAAGACATTTCATATTTAAGTAGCTTATCAGCTGCAATTTAACCAAACTGGCACAATAAGGGTAATGTTCTTAGCCTTTAATGAAGGACTAATAATCTTGTACTTTCATTTCACACTACTTAATTGCTTCAATGAGAAATTGAACACTCAGGTGTTTAAAGCTTTATAGTCTCAGATCTGGATAACTCAGTTTACTAGTCCGGAACATTTTAAGTTTAAAATAAATTAATATCATTAAATGTTACAGCTTCAGTTATCATTTTTGCATGTAAAATCTAACTCAGTTGGGACATAAGAGTGAACAAAAGACATAAAATCTGCCAATAAAATAAAATAGTTCTTTCCCCTGTCCCAGGAGACTGATTAGTGGCCATAGCCTCTACTATCATGATCCCCAGATCAACTTACAGAACCCCTTCGAAAATGAGGATGATAATATTTTGCTCATGTAAATGTTTAGAATACTAATTGAAATAGTATAGTTAAAATAATTACTATAGTATGAGATGCAACATTTATCTCAATAAATATTACCTGAGAAACTTTCTGGAGATGGGAGAACAGAATTGTGTTTTTGATCTGGTTCTTCAGTGGGAGTTGCCTTTCAAGAGCTATGCATGTGCAGATCAATCTGAACTGGGTTGTTCAGAAAGAGGGCCCACACAATGGAGTATTACTCAGCAATAAGAAAGAATGAGTTTATGTCTTTTGTCAGCAAATGGGTGGAACTGGAGGTTATCATACGGAGTGAAATAGGACAGTCTCAAAAAGCCACAAGTTGAATGTTTTCTCTGATATGTGGCAGCTAACCTGAAATAAGGAAAAGAACAGAAGAAAAACGAAGTGGAAAGAAATGGAGGAAGGAGGAATAAGATAGGGAAAATTTGTGGAACAAATCAGACTTAATTTTTTATCTTCAAATATAAACATATTATAGTTAATATCATTAACATGTACATTAACATGTCACTAAACAAAAAAAAAGCTATTAGTAATAGAAAGTTCAGTAGAGGAAAGAGAACTGGGGGTGTGTGGAAATACTGGGGACTGAATTAGAATAAATTATACCCCATGCTTTTATAATAATCTCAATGGTTTTCCTATTGTCATCTATAGTTAAAGAGAGCAAGGGGTGGAAGGGAAGGGAGAAGGGGAAATACTGGGGACTGAATCAGAACAGGTTATACTACGTGCTTTTATAATTATGTCATTGTATATTCTAGCATCATATAAATTTAAAAAGAATCAAAACATTTTAAGAAAAGAGAACCCAGACTATCTGTAGTCTGCCATGATATAGTCCCAAACTCTGACTGAGAAGTCTGCAAGAGCATGAGGAAGCAGCTCTGAGCTTTTCTGGAGCACAGGAGTATAATGGGCCAGGTCAGGCATATCCCAGTCATGATGCCAGCTCCCCAGTCCTGGCCATCTTCTAGATCTGCACCAGCTTCTTAGCACAGTCCAAGCAGTCACTGCCTGTGCTCTATAATATCCAGGGTCTGGAAAAATAGTTTCCCTCATGAACTCTTTGGATATTCATGCACAGAAATTGCATACAAATATCCACTACACAGGAATATAGAGAATCCTGAAGTCCACAATACAACATTGATACTTAGGACTGGATCTCTATATGTACAAATAGAGAATATTTTATCCTGCTTAAATAGATATATAAATGTGCAGACTTAGCTGGTTGTTGAACTTAAATATTGAACATTGCTTTAACTTTGAAGAGTTGGTATCATATCATGTTTTTTTCTCTACTCAGTATAGGTAATTGATTTGGTTCCAGTGAATGTAAGATATGAGTTTTAAATCTTCTCTCTCTATTTATATATTTGCTATATTTTTGAGGAATTGGCTTTAAACCATAAAACATGATATTATATGCAATCTTTTACATATTGTTCAATCTCAATTGAACAATAATATGTTGAATAATAAAAATTATTTAATAATAAGATTATATCTAACTAGAGCATCCTTTACAAAGGACTCACTAAATTTCCTTAAATGTGTCATGTTTCCAGATGTAATTTACAGTGAAGAATATATACTCTAGTGAAAGTTTGCAATCAGTAATAAAGGGATATAGTTAACAATCCACAAAGACCTAACTCTGCTCTCTGCACTGCAGGAACAGGCAGCTGATATGTTAGGAATTCCTGGTATTATGGATATAAAGTAATTATTCATCCAAACTCATTTATTGTAGAGTACTGTCACTTCTCTAAATATAGTTCAGTTTCACATCTGTATGCTGACATTGTAATTGAGTAACCATCAAAGTATTATATATACACAAGAATTTGTAATTTGATTAAAAAATGATTTTAGGTTATTTTTATGGAAATCATGCTGAATAAAAATGAATCATCTCAGAACCATGGAGCATTTATGAGGATGTTGTGGAGGGACTGCTGAGATTTTTCTGAAAGGTTATCTCAGTAAAATCACTCAAAATGTTCATCTATATGGTAAGTTAGCTCTTATTCGGTGAAAAATATAAAACATATGTATGTTTATAATAATTATGTAAGACAAATAAATGTTCTTCAGATTCGTGTGGCATATCAGATTATAAACTAATTACATTTGACAGATGCCAATAAGTGTTAGATATTATGTGGGCACTGCCCATACAGATATGAATAACACATGAGATTGATCATGATACTGTGTAAAGCATAGAGATTTCTAAGTCAGAAAAATTTTCATTTTAAGTTGTAGATTAATTCCTTTCCTCTGTGATCTAGATGATTATCCTGTCTTTGAGATTTTTAATATTTACATACATAATAATTCTGAAAATGCCCCAATAACAATGACAAGTGCCCAAGATATTATGAGAAACATGTCTAATTTAAACCCTTGTCAAATGCCCAGCATATTGAGAATGCAGCTGGTGAAATCCACACGGTTCTGGAAGACCATTTCTTTGCAATCTGATGCTGAGGTCTCTGCATAGTGTTAGGATGCTTATTTATGTCGTTTGCCCTCTCACACCCTTTTGGGGTCCTGTATGTGCATATATTGTCATTGTCTCTGTGGTTTCAGAGCAGAATAACTTTTCATCACCACTCATGTGGACATAAGCATCTCCTCTCAATTTTTTCCACCATGGTTTTAACTCTTTCTGCATTAGACTTTCCATATCAGTCTGTAAAGGTAAAAATTCCAGCAAAAGCCTTGATGCTTGCCAGCCTCTTGGTCTATGATGGACACTGGGTAGCTGAGAAGTGGACTCATTCAGGGTGTATTTGATCAGGATTTCAGGAGTTGCTGACGGATTGGCATGAAGGGATAAAGAAGAGAGAATTAAAGAAGACATTCACTGACGGCTAACTTAACAAAACCTCAAATTGAATGACTTTCAGTGCAACAGGGGGAAAGCTCCCTAGGATTCTTGGAGGTGTAGGGAAGGGGCTGGGGAGGGGGTGGGTATATGAAGAACTCATAGGAGTCTTGGGATTGGGAAGATGGGGGAACCATCCCAGA